>CDFF01072375.1:35255-47436 GCA_000826265.1 Acanthamoeba culbertsoni | reverse complement strand
AAAAAGGAATAGTGTACGCGAAGGAGCTCGTTTGCCGAGGGCCTCTTTTCGGGTTCGCGGTAGAAGCAAAGCTCCTGGAAGTGCTGGAAGGCAGCAGACCAGCGGTTGGGATCTTTGAGCGGAGGTATGCCTTCGGTGAAGATACGTTGGAGAGCCTAAACAAGGACGTGCGTGCTTTAGCGGCTCAACAATGATGAATGGCCTCTTTGTTCTTTTGTTTTTGTTTTTTTTTGGGGGGGAGGGGTGCGTGGCCGAAAAGACTAACCGTCATTTGAGGCAGCTCAAAGTAGGGGGCATCGCCCTCGGCCATCTCGCGTGCTAGAATGCCCAGCGACCATATGTCCTGCATCCCCCCCCCCAAAAAAAAAGAGAAGAGAGAGAAAAAGAGAAAAATCCACAACGTTAGAGCGAGTTTCCTACGCACGCAACCATCAACATCATCAAGCCAATACGAACCACTTTCGTGTCGTAGTTGTCTCCACTTATCACTTCAGGCGCCTCCTGCAACAGATAAATGGGTGGTGGTGGTAAGGTGATGAATAGAGTGTCGATCTGTCTCTCTAATTTAGAATATTTGAGCGATGTGCCGTTTACCCAATAAATGGTTCCTACGGAGCTGTTCCGTTTCCGCTTACCCTCGGTAAGCTGTACAGCAAAGCCGAAATCCGCTGCAATAGCAGTAAGCAGCGGTGAGTGCAAGGGCGCCGGTGGTTGGTGGTTGTGTGACGCGAGGAGGAGATATACCAGATCAAATGTGTGTGTGTGTGTGTGTGTGTGTGTATCTATCTAGCAATAGAAGAGAAGGAGGGAGGGTGCACGAGGGCAGTACCGAGCTTAATCTCCCCCTTGGAGCCAATGAGCACGTTTGCAGACTTAATGTCGCGATGGATGCGATGAAGCCCGTGGATGTACTCAAGTGCCTTCAACACCTGGTCGACGCACACGAGAACGTGGTCAGATCACAGCATCAGCATCATCATCATCATCATCGTCATCATCATCATTAGCTAGCATGCAGAACACACCTCGAAGCAAACGTAAGCAATCTGCTTCTCTGTCATCTTGATACGAGGGAAGGCGTCGATAACCTTCTCCAGGCTGCCCTCTTCCATAAACTCCATCACAACCTGGGATGGAGCAAGCCCCCCCCACCCCCCACCCAAAAAATAAAACACAAAAGGCCTTCAACGTTCCGTACATCGAGAAAAGGCGCCTGTAGGGGAATGGGTGGAGGGGGGGGAAGCGTGCGGGGATGGCCGCACCCAAAGATAATTCCTGTCGTCGCGGTAGGTGTCTATGTAGGAGACGATGTTGTGGTGCTTGCTCATCTTCATCATGACGATCTCCACCAGCAGGTCCTGCTCGTACCACTCGTCCAGAGACATTTTCTTGATGGCCACCTTACGCCCGCTTTCCTTCATCAAGGCAGAGTACACCTGCGAAAATCCTCTGCACCGCGTCCATCCCCCATCCCCCATCCCCCATCCCGACCACACAACAGCAGGCAGGCCGTGAGAACGCTACTGGGAGGGGCCACGCACACAGGCCGGGCTAAGCGAATGCCAACAAGCCGCAAGGGGAGGGGGCACGCACCCGCCCCCAATATGCTGTACATTCTCAAAGACCTCGTAGGGATTCCTCGGGTTGATGATCTCATCTGGTCACGCGCACGGTAGGTTTGTAGGCATTGGAATCAAGTAACGAATTGAGCGATGGATGATGAAGCAGAGAATAAGAGTACATTATTATTATTATTATTATTATTATTAATAATAATAATAATTGTTGGAAAATTTATGATATCATCATCATCATCATCATCATGTGGGTACCGAGGGTGAGGTTCTCGGTGCCGGTGTTCTTGGGCAGGGGTCTGGGTGGGGAAGGCGCGGGGACTTGCTTGTAGGGGTTCTTGAGCACGATGTCCCCGTGGGTCTGGAGGTGCTTGTTGGTCCGCACCTCGTTCTTGAACTTCTCTTGTGTGATCTTGAGCAGCACCTTCATGTCGCTTTCCGAGCTCACTGAGTGCGAGGGGTCGCGCGATGTGATGTAAGGCAGGGACACATTTCGCGGGGGGAGCGCGCAACAGAGAGAAAAAAAGGGAGGGAGCGGAGGGAGGGAGCGGAGGGAAGAAGAAAAGGGTGCAGAGGAGGAAGGAAGGAATGGGGCATATGCCTCGGAAATAGGAAGAACCACTCCCTGTCGTCCTCCTTCTGTTATTGGCCGAATCTCCTCCGCCTGCTGCTGCTGCTGCTGCTATGAGGGAGCCCTCCCTGTCACCCGAGCACGCCACCCAAATCTTGTCAGACAATAAGAACATTGTTCGCACGCCACACAACACGCCTGCACAGTGCGGTTTGTATTTCGGTTGTTGTTGTTGTTGTTGTTGTTGTTGTTGTTGTTGTTGTTGTTGTTGTTGTTGTTTTGTATAATAATTTAACGGTACCTTAATTTCCGCGGGCTGTCTACGGTAGCGCCCAGCGAGATACGCCTGTCCGGTCCCAAAGGAGGAAGCCTGGTCAATTTTACAATTCACGTACAGTCTCTCTTCCCGCCCCCGCCCCAACTCGGGGGTTGACAGCAGAAGGAAGCAGCTTTAGGCGGGAGGGAAGGGGAGGGGAGGGGAGGGAAGGGGAGGGTGTGTGCCTGGGGGTGTGGTCCATTGATGGATGCGTGGGCGCGGCGAGGGAGTCGTCCGATGATCCGTGCGTTGAGAAGACGGCGGCAGAGTTGCGACCATCAGAGGTGCTGTTGGCGGCCGTCGCGCGGTTGGGTGGGCCGGCCTTGCTGAGGTTGCCCAGGCTGGGGCTCGAAACGGAAGCATAGGGGAGAGATCTCGACCCGGTGGCCTCGCCCCTGCGCTGCTCGAAAAGGCCGACGAGACGGCCGGTGGTGCCAGGTAGGGCCATTTCCGAGCGGGTTATGGCTGACGTACCCGCCACCGCAGATGCGCCAGCCGAAGGCGAGGGCGACGACGACGACGACGATGACGAGAATGAGGAGGATGAAGAAGACGCTGACGGAGAAGACGACGAAGGCAAGGAGGGGGATCCATTGAGTGAGAGCCTCGTCTGTGGCTGCGCGGGAGTTGGAACGCTCAGCAACTCCTCTCCGCCGCGGCCACTGCTACCGCGGCTATGCGTGCCCACGGCGCCTCTACCGCCGCTGCTGTGCCTGCTGTCGTGGCCGGAACCTGGAGCAGAAGGAGACACATACAATTTGATATTGAGTATTTCAGCTTGCTTCCGCTTTTCCTTTGCTTTGTTCGAAGGGGAGGGGAGCAAGCTACCTATGAGGAATACGTTGTGGCGCTTGCGAAGGCGCCCCTGATGGATAATTTCGGTGCATTTGAGGCAGAGCACATCCCCGCAGTCAGTGCACTCCTTGAGGGCCGGCTCAATTTCACACCGCGCGCATGACAAGGCTCGGTCCTATTGTGGGTCAGCAACACCAACGCCCCTCCATCAGTGGTGTGGAACTGAACAGGACAGGAGACCCGCACCACTTCCGCATCATCTCCCTCTTCCGTGTCATCGTCCTCGTCTATGAACTCGACAAAGGATATGGGAAACCAACCGATCTTTCCGCCCAGTTCTCCTGCATGGGAGAGAGATCGTCGTCGTCGTCATCATCATCATCATGCATCATCATCATCACCCTCCAGGGAGGCGGAGAATGGGGCGACACGCCCGGATGAAATGGGGTACCTTGAGCCCAGCCACTCTCATCGCCTCCTCGGAAAGTGATGATGTCTCCCTTTCTAAACGACAGCTCCAAATCGTCGTCGAATGCGCTGAAATCGGCGAGGGCCTTTAAGAGAATCAGATACTCTGCCGTGCCTCTCACGGTGGAGAAGAAAAGGGAAATAGGGAAAAAGGAAAGGAACCGCACGGACCTGCACTTTGGGGAAACGTATGTCGTGCAGCCTCTGCAGAGAACGCGGGGTGATACTGCCCGATTCGTCTGCAGGTTGCACGGAAACAGAGAACCATCATGCATCAATACCGAGCAACAACCCATCAGACAGTTGATGAGTGAATGGGATGGGGGTGGAGAGTGTTGGTGGATGCCTTCGTTCATGGCATGGGGGTGAAGAGCTGCATCGGCGGTGCTGTCGGTAACGGAGGCGATGGCCTGGCTAATACCCGAACTACCGATATCTCCGCTCGCGCTACTGCTACTGCTGCTGCTGCTGCTGCTGCTGCTATCACCAGCGCTGGAACCTCGGCCTGAGTGACTTGTGGTCGCGGTGCCGTGGGGGCGGTCCGAGGGAGGGTTGGCGCGTTTGCCGATGTCACTGAGAGGCAGAAGGGGGACGGTGGTGGTCGGTGGGGCCGCTGCGTTGGGGAGCGAGGGGGAGCCGACGCGCGCATCGAGTTGGTCGTGCCTACTGGCCTGCTGGGAGGTTTTGGCTGCGCGCCTCTCGCGCTTCTCCTGGTCGAGCTTCATCTCAAATTCCATCTGGCGTATCTCTTCGTTGAGACGCTGTATCTCGGCTTCTTTGTCGCGCTCCCGCTTGATTTCAAGCTCCATTTCGCGCTCGAGTTGCTCGATTTCCCGATCCATACGCCGCAGCTCGCTATCGTCTTCATCTTCATGGCCCTGCTTTAGCATCTCTCGCTCGCGACGCTTCTCTCTGAGCCGAGCGGAACCGCGCTCGCGTCCCAGCTCGCGCTCCATCTCGAGGAGGCGCTCCTTTTCCTGTTTCCTCTGGAGGTATTCGCGCCTCTCCTTTTCCCTTTCACGCCGCTCCAGCTCCTCCCGCTCCTCCCGCTGTCGCCGTTCCTCGCGGCGCTTGCGTCGCTCTTCCATGCGACGCTGCCGCTCCTCCTCGGCGCGTTTCTGCTCTTCTTCGAACTGCCGCATGCGCTCCTCTCGGCGCCTTCGCCTCTCTTCCTCCCGCGCCTTGCGTTCTTCCTCTTCTCGAGCATGTTTCTTTATTTCCTCTTCCAGCAGTTCTTTGCGGCCTCGAGCCGATGCGGTACGAGTAACATCCGCCAAGCTCTCCCCGCCTCCATCTCTCCGCGAGCTGTCCGTTGTGGTTTGCGCATCACCCCAGGAACCAGGTCGACGAGAGAGAAGCCTCTCTGGGGACAACGTGCACGAGCGGTTGGTGTTAGTTTGTCGCCGTTAAAGTTAAAACGAAAAAGGCCGTTGTCCTCCTATCGAGGTCTTACTCAAAAATAGAAATAGAAAATAGAAAATAGAAAATAAAATAATCGGAGCCCTCAAGGATTATTACCCCAAGATGGGCGCGCGAATAAGCAAATTGCGTGAAATTAAGTAAAACGGGGAATGTAATGAAAAGGGAGGGGTGAGACCACTATTATTTTCCTGGGCCATATCTTTCCTGCTTCTAGGCAGTGACGAAACGCCGTGAGGCACAGTACCAGCTTCAACAGTGGTGTCTGATGGTGGAGAAACGAGTGACGATAACGCTCGTCGCTGGCCTCCGTACATGTCAGAAGGGAGGAGCAGTCCCTTGGCGGGTTGGCGGGCCTTTCTTTCAGCTGCCCTTTTTTGTGGTGGAATTCGGTGGGGGGACTTTCTTCTTTATTTTCCCCTTTCCTTCGCTTTACTCGCGTTTCTTGGCGGGGCAGTAGCGCCACGAACCCGATCCAAGAAGTGAACGGTGGGTCTGCCATCCCCTGAATGTCAAATTCGCCATGAGGTATGCAAGTTCACTCTGACCGCTCGTCATCTTAGTGATAAGCGTGGCCGGGCTATCCAGCCTCTGGTCGTGCAACATGCGCCGAACCAGAAGAGCAGCAGCGTAGGCCTCGATTATGCAAGTGTGATCGGCACTTTCGCGAAGAAGCACTTCAATGGAGGAGGTTGGCGTTAGCGGCGAATCGAGGCTTTTGATATGTGGAACACCAGAGGGTCCAAGTTGAGCTTCAGCGAGTAGAGGAAGAATGCTACCATCCAGCTGCCGTAGGCACACGAGGTATTGAGAGTTACCGGTCATTGCAAGAGCCAATGGATAGCTCGGTGAGCAATAGGGAAGTATTGAGGAAAGAGGCACGCCCAGGCGGATCGCAGGTTGGGCTGAATCCAAGACAGCAAACCAGATGGGATGTTCGCGGGCACTTGCTTGCTCAGGCGTCAGTATCTCCCGTCGGGAGGCGAGGTAGTGTTCGACCACGATGGAGAGTCGTTGCCGATTGAAAGTGTCCATCACGAGCCCACGCACGGCAAGGTAATTCGCCAACAAATGAGCCGCAGTGAAGACCACAAACAGGAGCGCTACAAGGCCGTAATTTCCCTCAACCAGCGGTGCGACGATAAGCCCCAGCAGGAGCCCCACCAGGGTCACTGCTGTCTCTTGGCTCCCGTCCTTGGCGGCCACATCTTATGATGCGAGCGCGGCACGCAAGAGAGAAGGCGAAAGTAAACAGTCAGTTGCAAGAGTCTCTTCCATGGCCAAGGAGGGAGCACAAGCTGTGCAGGCATGCCTGCCATATTATCTGCACGGGCTTGATGCATAGTTATGGCGGCTCTCGTGGCACCGCCCGCGACACCCACGAGAGCTTTACAGAAACTCCTGTAACCACCAAGCGGTTAGGCATGGAAAAGAAGTATATTTTTCTCTACACACACACACACACACCACACCACAATGGCCCTTCGGTCCACCCCTTCGGGGCACCCAGTTGGGGTAGGGAATCATCGAATGCCAACAACATCGACAGCACACTTCAGAGGATGAGGATGGCATACCCCGCGCATGCCAGAAGGAAAAAATATGACGGAAAGATTGGCGACAATATCTCTAATGTCATACCTACGTCTGGAGCGTGCAATGAGTAAATATCAATCAAGAAAGGGCCGCACAACGCATCATTCAATTTCACGCAATAAACAGAGAGCGTCGAGGAGAAAGGACGGTGCCATTTAGAATGTCCGCTAACAGCCGCCATGTCTTGGCGTTATTGTCCAGATCACTTCCCTGTAAGTAGTGAGAATTCCTTCATCACCATCACTCACAGAGGAGCACCTGAAGCCATGCGAAGACGATGCGACCTATCATGCCTACTCCATCCCTAAGTGCCCATTGCACTGCTGCAGCTGTCGGCGTTGCTCCCACCTCTCCCACGCCCACTCCTTCTCCCCACAATAAGTATGACTGACGGTAGGGAACACAACCGCTTTGCGTACCCTGGAGGAGGGCACGCGTGCAAAGCAGACCGGTGATGGAACTGCAAAGGGCCTGTATGGTATCCCACTTCTGGTATGTAGCGTAGTCGCTCGAGACGCTTGCTGGGTAGCCCTCGGGTAAGAAAACGGACCTCACCCTCCGCCACCATCCGCCACCACCAAGTTGCCTAGGTTCGTGCGGCATTTTATGAACTTGGGTGAAGCTACAAGAATATTGGTCGACAAGTTGGCCTTCCTTCCTTTCCTCAACTTGCACCTGGTCTGGACGCGTCTCCATCGTGATGAGCTGGGTGCTGCTTTTCCTGAATTTCTTTTTCTTTCTTTTTTTCTTTGTCTCTGTTGTTGGAACTCTCTCTCGAAATGGCGCAGGAGACCCTGGTGGCGCCTCTCACTTCCTCTGACACCGTGTGGAACGTTTTGTGGTCTTCGTTGTGGCCTACTTCGGCACGTGCAACGAGTACGCTACAACTATGAAGGCGTTACTTACTGCTGGCTGCTGCGTGTGCTGACACCACCAGGCAGCCAAAGGCAAAAGGGGGCTGGGCCCTGCGCATAAACAGTCAATACTCCTTCCGCGCTCGCTCAGAACCACGGTGGTGAGACTGGGCGGACTGGGCGCTGAGAGAAAGCAGCCGTACTGGTTCAGCTGCATGCACCTCGCCCTGTGGGTAATTATGCCACGTGAACTCTCCTGCTAGTGGTGGTTGTGGGTGAACTGGCAGCTGTTTTGATTGATTGGTGACCAACACTTTGCTACAGGACAATATATTTGGTCCTCGGTTGGAGCAGGTGTGGCTCAGTCCTGGCTCAGCGGTCTCCGAAGAAGAGCAGATTTCATCAGCACGCCATTCCCTTGTACCTTCATTTATACACTTTTTCCCATTGCCCTCCTTGGACATTGTCTGAAGCAGTTCCTATCCGGCCAGAGCGGTGAATTAGGCACTGGAGAGGAACACACCGACCATACCACGTGCACGAAATTCCACGTGTTTGCCGACATGGGTATACCCCCCATTTCCATTGCCTCTCTACTGCACTTCGTTCGTTCACCGCTGCGCCCCTATATAGGGTATTTCATGACCGCCGTCATCTTTTCTGGGCAGCTGCGAGGATCCGTGGCGAAGTATTCTCTTTGTCTTCTTTCACCGGTGGGCTAATCTCCCATGCGCAAGCGCGTCATATTCTACGCTAATCTTCATTTCGTTCTATACTTATTCTGTTCTTCTGTCAGGTAAGGAATCTGGAGCGATATCTCCTGGTACACGATGCCATCGAGGACCGTTTAGTTCACCTCGTAGCCTCTCTTCAAACCCTCATGACACGCGTACACAATTGCCACGTTGGAAAAGCGAAAAATATAATACACAATTATATTATTTATTACATTATTTTTGATAATAATTATCAAAAAAATAAAATAAAAATAATTCCAACAAATGGTTTTGCAGCGCAGGGACGTACGGAGGGTGCTCGACAAGTTTTCAGCGCTTCTCTCCGCCTTTGCTGCGGATACAGAGAATTTATTTAGTGCAGGATTGCCGTCTGTGGATGTCGCGCATACATTTCTCTGCAAAGATCTGCCTTCTTCTCTCTTCGCCTCTCAACCGGCATCTTTTCTCTATCGGTAGGTATTGCCTTCTCTTGCGCGTGAAAAAGACAAAGTGAATGAGTGAATGAATCAACTCACCCACTTCCCGTTCGTGCGGTCTAACGTAGGGCAGTCACATCGCACCTCATCACACAGCATCGCACCGTCGTGATGGGTAGCAACCTTGCCTTGGTGAATTCGGTACCGAACCACTCCGCACATGTGCCACCTTGGCCACACTGTTAGGCTGTAACTCACCTGTGGGCACCATGCAACGCAGTGGGTGGATTCTTTGTCACTGTTTTTATCCAAGCGAGAGTTGCGTTTGTCTTCTCACGCACGAGTAGGAGCTACTTTTGTTCCCAACCTTGTTTTACAGGGCCTGCCCCAGGTTCAGATCTGCTTACTCTGGTTGGTACCATTTATGGTTCCTCAATGCATTGTCGTTCATGTGAGTGTAGCAGGAAATCGCCGAGGAAGCTTTTATTTGGAACAAGGACCCACTCACTGTGATCGACATTGATAGACAAAGTGTGCGACAGACAGCGCCTCTGCACCAATACACAGTTCTACGACGCAGCTACATGGCCTCCCTCCAACTTAAGCCATATCCAGACTCTGGCGATGAGCAGCCCCTTCCCCCCTGGCACCAGTGCGCCACTCTACGACGACTTCCTCCTTTTCTCTTTTCTGTTTTGTTTTGCTGCTCCATCAACACAGAATCCAACTTTCAGGGAAGGCCTTCTACATGAGTTTAACGAGGAGGGATCAATATGGATAATGGAACGGATGGATGAGGCCTGGCGTTTGCCAATTGGAATGCGCAAGGGATTCATCACGCTAAGTATGCATATTCTGATGCGCAAAGCTACACTCTTGCTTAAATTTGTAGAAGATGCAATGTACTTCCTCCTTTCCATTTTCACCTGGTAACAGACCCAACACTCATGTATAACATAGGGCGAGAGGTATTGTGTTTGATTTGGCAGCAGTCCACGCAATCAGGAATGTGATAGGTTTGGAGCATGAAATGGACTTTCTGCTAATTTTGGCAGAAGCAGAAAAACTCGCCCCTGGTGTCTATTTTGCTCTTATAGGAAATCCAGCAGTGATAGAAGCGAAATTTATCCAACTTTTTGAAAGTTTTTAATAAATGTAGTTGGTCAACTTTTGGATTGAAAGAAAATACAGTCAAGGGAATTTCGGCACCTTGTAGTTTGCATGATCTCTACCTTGACAGTGCAGTGTGCACGGCACCTAGAAATTTTCGAAGTCTACCAGTCCTTCAGTGGGACTTGAACTGGCACTCAGCTTGTTTATTCAAGTTACAGTTAGGTTTACTCAAGTTTGTACTTTTTTAGTGGCAATGCAGTGTGCTGACGTCACCAGGCAGTCTGCTAACGTGGCATGGAGACTGGAAATTTTCACAGTCAAAAAGTCCCCCAGTGAGACTTGAACTAGCGCCGGAAATTTTGGCGCCAGCCGTTTTCCGCCTGAGCAGACTGCCTGGGACGTCACTGCACTGCCACTAAAAACGTACAGTTAGGTTTATTCAAGTTTGTACGTTTTTAGCGGCAGTCTGCTGATGTGGCATGGGAACTTAGAAATTTTCTAAGTCAAAAAGTCCCCCAGTGGGCGCTGGAAATTTTGGCGCCAGCTATTTTCCACTAGCCGCGGATGAGGACCTGGGGCTGTGGAGTGCTTATGTTTAAAACTCCTTCGATTTCACTGTGGCTGCTCAATCTAGTGCCATTTACTCTGGGGACTCCGTTTCCTTTACTCTCACCGCCACATTTAATATGACCGATGACCACCTCCTATTAGAAGATGTTTACTGGATTGCCATGTGTGTACTGAATATAAGTGTGGAAGTTGGCCTGATACTCTTCCTCAACTTCGCTTCTGGTGGCGAGCTCCTTAATTGCAAGGGGACCACCGTGGAGGAATGTCTCTCCAACATAAGCGCGTGGACATCAGACACCACCTCGCACTTCATGATGAGGCTTGTGTACACTTGTGGTCAGGACCCCCCATCACCCTCGCCAAGCCCTTCCCCTTCACAGTCCCCTTCTCCAAGTACCTCTCCCTCCACATCGGCGACTGCGTCTCCCACCCCTTCTTCATCTGCGTCAGCTTCACCTTCATCGTCCAATTCTCCCACTGTGAGCCCTTCACCCTCTCCCACCTCTTCGCCAAGCCCTAGTGCATCATCCAGCTCCTCTCCCTCTCCATCCTCTTCAGTCTCACCCTCTGCAAGGCAGTCTGCTGACGTCACCAGACAGTCAGATATTTCAAGTTTTCAAGAATATCAACTTAAAAATTCAACTTGGACCAAAAAAGTGCAGGCCTGGATTGGGATACGAGCTCCAATGCATCTGCCTACCCTCGACTTTAAGAGAGCCTTAAGTCCCATGAGCACTTAAGAATTCTCATACAGTAAGGTTTATACATGTTAAACCTAACTGTAGTACAGGATCAGATTTGTAATGGATAAAACTTGAACCTAACTGTAGCGAGGGACTTTTTGAGTTTAACAATTTCCAAGTTCTCAAGTTTTTATGTTTTTAGTGGCAGTGCAGTGTGCTGACGTCACCAGGCTGTTTGCTGAAGTGGCATGGGAACTTGGAAATTTTTGCGAGGACACACTTGCCAAGGGTGGCATTCCATGACACAGGTTAGCACCATGTTTGCGCCATGATTCCCCCCTTTACAAGAGTTTATTTTATGGCACATGCCATTTTCTTCCTTTAATTTAGGAAGACACCAAAAAAATTTCGCTCCTAGAACAGCAAAAGTGCTGGTGGCAAAGAAGGCAAATTTATTATTAACTATCCATAATAAGAGAGGTTGTTGAACACTAAGGGATTAAAAACGTCAAAAAATTTATAAATCTGACTAGATTGCCAAAAAAAAAGGTATCAAGCTACATCAACACGAAAACCACAACCTCCACAAAATCCTTGGCCAGACTTGAGCTCTTCACCACATCTACCGCAGCTTGACAAACACTTGCGATAGCATTCTGTATGCCACTCAGTCCCTTTGACAATAGTCTTAAGACCTTGGTCCACTCCAGCAACCAGCTGGCCACCACACCCTGGACAAGATGACACTTGGGCACCCAGCCCAGCTGACGGACCCTTGGTCGGGTTGGCCTTCTCGTAGCACTCCTTGTGCCATTCCTGACCTCGCACGATGGTCTTGATCGCAGAGTCCTGGCCCACGACCATCTCGCCATGACAGCCGGGACACTTGCTCACTTGGACGCCCAGCCCAGCTGACGGACCCTTGGTCGGGTTGGCCTTCTCGTAGCACTCCTTGTGCCATTCCTGACCGCGCACGATGGTCTTGATTCCGGAGTCCTGGCCCACAACCATCTCGCCATGACAGCCGGGACACTTGCTCACTTGCGCGCCCAGCCCAGCTGATGGGCCC
>CDFF01072375.1:20084-35205 GCA_000826265.1 Acanthamoeba culbertsoni | reverse complement strand
CGCACGATGGTCTTGATCGCAGAGTCCTGGCCCACAATCATGCTTGCACCGCATCCAGGACAGTGACAGATTTGGGCGCCCAGTCCAGCCGATGGACCTCTGGATGGATGGGCTTTCTCATAGCACTCCTTGTGCCATTCCTGACCGCGCACGATGGTCTTGATTCCGGAGTCCTGGCCCACAACCATCTCGCCATGACAGCCGGGACACTTGCTCACTTGCGCGCCCAGCCCAGCTGATGGGCCCTTGGTCGGGTTGGCCTTCTCGTAGCACTCCTTGTGCCATTCCTGACCGCGCACGATGGTCTTGATCGCAGAGTCCTGGCCCACGACCATGCTTGCGCCGCAGCCGGGACAGTAGCATAACTGTGTGCCCAGTCCAGCTGATGGGCCCTTGGTCGGGTTGGCCTTCTCGTAGCACTCCTTGTGCCATTCCTGACCTCGCACGATGGTCTTGATCGCAGAGTCCTGGCCCACGACCATCTCGCCATGACAGCCGGGACACTTGCTCACTTGCGCGCCCAGCCCAGCTGATGGGCCCTTGGTCGGGTTGGCCTTCTCGTAGCACTCCTTGTGCCATTCCTGGCCCCGCACGATGGTCTTGATTCCGGAGTCCTGGCCCACAATCATGCTAACGCCGCAGCCGGGGCATTTGCTCACTTGGGTAGCAAGCCCTGGCGCTGGGCCTTTTTGGGGATGAGCCTAAGGAAAGAGAGTTCCCATCACCTCGGTAAGTCGATCCCTTCCGCGCGCCTCCCTCCCCCCCGGTCACACCTCCCCCCCCTCAAAAAAAAAACTGCTGCACAACACAGGCACCAAAGACCAGTACCCGGTCGTAGCAAGGCTTATGCCAGGACCTACCAGCCAAAACAACCGTTTCTCCTCCGAAACCTGGGCGAACTTATTGTGACAACAGCGAGTTAATTAATAGTGGGCCAGAGCTGGTTATTTTGAGGATGCAAAGTACTCGTTTGGGCGCATCCAGGACATGATTCCGGGCTTCCGCCCACTGTTGAGCCGGTGGCAGCTGCTCCACACTTGACGCAAAAACGCCCATTAAACTGGGCCCCTTGTGGCAGAGAAAAGTGTTTTCAGACATCAATAACCTGCACACGTTGGCAAAATGCAAGGGGCTTACCACAACTAGTGCAGAAAACCATGATAAAGTGTCTCCTCTGTTGGCGTGTTCCTTTCTTTCGCTGTGGGCTGGTGGGTAAGTGGTCGTCTGTCTCCTGTACTCCCCCCCCCGTTGCTCTAAAACGAAAAAGGGAAAAAGAACGAAGCTGCAACTACGCGACGAATTTATTGAGGGAGGCCTGATGGAGCGAGGCGAGACCCCGCGCCCACGCTTCCATAGCTGCGTATTTGGAGCGAGTCGTCTCCTGACATGGAGGGGCCGCGAGGACAACGAGACGGCGCACCTGGTCTATGCGTCCTTGTATCTTGGAATCCAGAATTAAGGACACGAGCAAGCTCTCCACCTCAGCCTGCGGCACGTTCAGTTGCTGTGCGGAATATCAAATTAGTAAGCAAAGCCGAGGGTATATTTCGTGGACATACCCCCGATATAAACGGGATGCTAATGCGGGTGTAGGGCCGCAGAAGTTGAAGCAAGACAGAAGTACGCAAGTTGGTCAATAGATCGTCGACGTAGGCTTTGATAAACGGGTCACGCATGATTGATTGATAATTGTGGCGCAGGATCGCTTCAAATCGCGGGATATCACGAGCGCCATAGGCTTGCACCAAATCCGTGAAGACCACAATTTCTGCATGACCTATTGAGAACAAAAACGACGACAACAGCCTCATGAGGTGAGCAGGTTGAGTCGGGTGCGGACACGAGTGATCTACAACTTACCAGCGAGGGCCTTGGCCTCAGCCGAGTCAAAAGGATTGATGTTGGAGCTCGATAGCATGTTGGCCAACACCAGATATCTGGCACGCGACGACGGCACAGCGTCAGGATGAGTTTGCTCAAACCAACCAGCTTATAGAGGCTAATCCCGGACGCGTACTTGAGGCAACGTATACGTCTCTTGCTACCGGCTGTTAGCAGTGGTGCGACGAGTCCAGAAGCGAATAAGATGAGAACGAGAAACCATAACTCCCCGAAAGCAAGAAAAGAAACAGTTGCTCATGAAGGCGGGCACCTTCGTCGTAATTTTTGAAGGCCTCCCAGAAATCCTCGTAGGCCTTGCTCCAGGAGTGGTCCTGTAGGTGCGCCTTGCCACCGCATTCTCTGATGATCCCCATGATGCGAGGGTGTGGCACTGCTGACTTTATGCTCAGCGATTTCTCATACAGAGCCTATACCTAACTGATCAGGAGCTATTGACGAAAGGCGCAGAATGCGGAAGGGAAGTGTAAGTACCTTAAGCTTCTTGGTGTTCTTGGTAGCAGTGTATACCTGTATTTCGAGAGCATACACTTCCAGCAGTTGCGTTGCTCTCTTGTTCTTGTCGACTATGCAATAGCCATGCAGCTCTTTAAGGCCCTGCAAGTACGCATGAAAAGAGCGAACCAGACGGGGACGTAGAAGTGAAGAAAGTGATGGAAACCTTGAGGGCCTTAGCATAATCTCCGTTCTTGTAAGCTAGCTTTGCTGCAGCTAGCATTGTCTTGAACCAAAGTCTCTATTGGGAGAGTCCTCAACAATCTGAGCCGTGGGGGGGATGGGTGAGCAGGTGGGTGGGTACACACTTCATTTTGTGTTTCTCTTAGTGAGTCTAGCGTGGCATTGTAGAGCTCTTGCAAAAGAGACCTATTATTTAAATGCGAAATGGTGTCCAGTATCGAGAGAATGGCCTTCTCGCTCTTGTTCCGCGTGACTGCCGCTCTGGTATAGGTAAGCATATTCCTTGTTGGGGGAAGGGGTGCCACAAACGCGGGGAGTTAAGGCTTGGGGCAGACATTCATGGTTTAGGATAATCCAAAACACACCTGTAGGCCTCCATCATTTGGAGCAGGTCTCCTAGCCTTAGATGCAACTTCACAACTTGCTTACACGCCTTAAATCCCCTGTAATAAAGATTGATGAGCTACTAACGTGGTGCAAACAACTAGCGGAGCACGTGCCAGTCCCCTTTTACTTTTTCCATTTCGACCACTTCAAGGAAGAGGCGAAGAGCCTCTTGCAGTTGATTAGCAGACGAGTCCTTGCTGTCTTCTCCATCTTGTAGCATTCCCTTCGCAGAGTAGTAGCGATTTTCGAGTTGTACCAGCTCCTCCTCCTCCTCCTCCTCCTCTTGTTCACTAGCATCTTCATATTCAAACCCATAGTCGTCTTCTTCGCTCATTAGCATACCATCGCCATCCGACATTTTGTGTGGCTTTTGTTTTCTTTCCCTTCCGTTTCCGCAGTGTTTCCTTTCTTTCGTCTGGCAGATTTTCGTTTTGCGACATCCCCACCATGCGTTCCGCTTGTGGGGCTCAAGGTAGAGTGTGTCTTGTCGGAGCGCTTGTGCTGCGTCCTCCTTCAACTCTTGGAAGCCGCAAATTATTTTCTACTATTGATGCCCCGTCGGTGCTAGCTTCATCAGTTCTACCCATTCCTCGCACTCCCTTGCGTCGACACTATGCTAGTCAACAGGCGCAGAAGGTACGCATAACTGGCTTCGATCAATCTCAATAAGAAGAAATCATAACGATTAATTAAGCGCATAGAACCTTAACAAGCACTATCATGCACAGAGAGGCAGCATGTCATACAAACCGCGTGTGTTCATTCCATCCCTGGGGCAGGTTGCGGATCCTTCTGTGCCACCAACGGTCGGTTGTTCTCTCGGCAGTTTTTTTTTTTAACGTGAAGAAGAAATCAATGACACTGAGTGGATTGTGCAGGGACTGGCACTGGCAAACCCACTCAACCTGTGGGCGCGGCTGCTGTCCTCGCTGAGGAACATCGCAAGTTTTTGGCAGATACGCAAACTGCTCAAGAAAGAAAAATATTCAGATACGCGTTGGTTTGTGGGCCGTTGGACTGACGAGGTAGCTTGCTCGCTCGTAGCCAAAGCCAGGGCGCATGCCTCCCTTTTCGCGAACAAGAAGTTCTGATATATGTGACATTTGTCTATAGGCAGCCAAGCACTACCGTTCCTATTGCGAAGCGCGAGCAAGTGGTGATGTGAAGGCCTTACGAAGCCTCACCACCGACGAGTTCTTCGATGTGCGCCATAGCCTCATATTTCTACTAATTCAGCTGGGATCGGTTCTTTATCTCAAGACTTACCACCACGATTAGGTGGTCAAGGGTAGCGTGATTGAGCCAACAAGCAAGCTTAGGCAAGAGTGGAACGCTCAAGGCATTCGGGCAAAGATGATGGCCCTTCGTATGGTAGCCCTTCAGGTAAAAACAACAAAAAATCGCCATTGCTACATGTGCCTGTCATGATGATGGTTCTCTCCCCAATTCTAGGAGCCTGATGTCCAGTTCGTTCAAATGCTGTTCCGCTTCACCTCACAACAGACCCTCAAAATCACAGACGCGAAGGCACATGCCTACCCCCTCTACGTGTATTTTAGTGATTGTGGGCATGGCTGAGTTTGTGTGGCTGGGGAACTTGTGTGCTAGGGAGCGCTCGTTGCCGGTAGTGAAACGCCTACCCCCGTCATCGAGTACTATGTGCTGGAGAGGCCCCTTCAGGTAAATCCATTCCCCCCCCCCGTGCTCATAAATACAGCCTTGATTGTGGCTACTATTTTGGTCTTACCTCTTTTTTTTTATATATATATATTTATATATATATATAGGACGTTCATCTCTTTCAGTGGAAGGTAGTGGGAAAGCTCGACCCCACCTACAAGGAACCTCTCGCCAAACCAATGCTGGAACAATGACGTTCGTGCGAGAGAAGGAGGGGGAAGAGCAAGCAAAGAAACAATAAACACCATTATTTACAGCTTAGTACGGAATATCCTTGTCTATGTACACTCACAACGCCAGGAGGCTTCCTTTCACAACTCCGCTCGCAAAAGCCGGCTCAAAAAGTCCTCCTGATCGGCGGAAAGTCCGGCGAACTCTTGGTCGGCATTCGCAGCTACTTCCTCAAGGAGGAGACTGTTGATGTCGTGCTCCAGCTGCTGCTTCTGCTGCAGAAGAGCGTTTCGGCGGCCATTTTCTGCGTCGTCTTCACGGCTCTCAATAAGGCCCCCATCGTCATCAGCCGGCCTTTCGCCTCGGGATCTACGCGCCGATCGGCGCTGGGAGATAGCAGCCAAACGAGCGCTTGGGGTTGGCTTGCTCGCGCTTGGTCGTCCTCGCTTGGTGGGAACTCGGTTGTGAGGGGATGACAAGCACCATACGTGATCCTTGGATGAAACAGACGAAGAAGGCTTGTAGAATTTGTTCTTCTCGTTCTTGGAAAGGCACGACCGTATTGCAGCCTTCCAGTTCCGTTTGCCGTCAACCTCTTCAGGAAAAGCTTCTTCAATGGTACTGTAGATGTCGGATAGAGTGCCTTTGCCACCAAGTTGCGTGAGGGCCCACTCCACCTTGGCTACCCAGGTTCGTGGGGGAGATAATAAGGGTGAAGCCCCGGTGACTGCTGTTGCTTCTTCTTCCTCTTCTTCATCCTCTTCCTCTTCCTCCTCCTCTTCCTGCCTCTCTTCCTCCTCCACCTTAACCTTGTTAACTCGCCCTTCGACGTCAGGGCCATCGTATTCGCGGCGCATTGGCTGCCATTCATCAGTGCAGCCTGCTGTTCTTTTTTCATCGTCTCCCATACTGGTATATGAGCGAGGAGAGTTGGCTGCCATGTAACGGGAACGCTTGGTAGGCTTTGGGTTGTAATGGGTAGGAGGGCGATAGTCCGTGTCCTCGTTATAGTCAGCCGAAAGCCGACGCTTTCTTCCGACCTGCTTTACGCGGCCTTTCTTCTCGCCACGTCCCCCATCAGCTAGTCCGTGCTCGTCCAAAACGCGAACTGGCGAGTATGTATGTTGCTGCTGCAGGTCGTCTGCCTGCTGGTTGTTAGGCAGAACGAGAGCAGGGTCGTTTTGAACAGCCTCGTGTCTGTCCCTCGTATCTAGCATGAACGTGTTAATAGGCTTGGGTGGATGAACAATGTCCTTGTGCTTCCTCTTTGTTCTTGAATCCACAAGTGGTGTGTGCAGCAGCAGCAGGAAAGAGCTTCTGTGTTATTTGACTAATGCCTGGGCCAGCTTACGTGGTGGTTTTTCTCTCTTACGGCGGAATCGGCGCGGAATAACACTTTTCTGCGAACCTTCCAAACCTATCAATGACGTCAACACGGAATGGCGGAGTTTATAGATCGGGCTGCATGCAGAGAACGCAGAGCACTCATAAAATTCTTCACATAGAGCTGCAGAAAAAGCGGGAAAAGAAAACAACTCTCCAGACTAGCTCTCCATTCCATTTACCAGGCCCCGCACATCGAACATGTTACGCAAGGCAAGCTTTTGGGACGACGAGGTGGAAGCTCCACTACTGCAAAGAAATGATGGATTTGTTAAAGGGGGTCCCGAAGATCCTTCAGTTTTGGCAGTGCTTAACCGGGTTCGCAAGTGGCCGGAGTTGGCCGGAGCAAGCGCTCAATACGACATAGAGTGGCCCGCGTACGATGCGATAAGCGACGAGAATCAGCGCATCGTGTTGCGAGATGCGGAGAGAACCTTTCTGGGGGAGGCGCAGCGAGAACAGCTTCAGAAAGTGCTGACGGCAGTCATTCACAAATTTGGCGACTACGCCCAAGGACTGGGTTACGTGACGAGTTTCCTTATGCTTACTCTCGACGAACAAGCCGTGGTTGCTATCTTGGCACAACTCAACGAACGTTACGTGCCGGGCTATTGGAAACACGAAGCCATCGGCTTCGCAACAGATGCGCTGGTCTTCGAGGAGCTTCTAGAACGAGAACAAACAGAGGTCGTGCAGTACCTGAGGCAGCGATTCATCTTACCTGAGACCTATTGCCAAAAGTGGTTCGTAGGACTTGGCGTACACGTGCTCCCTTTTGAACTGCTCTTCTCGTTCTTCGAGGGCTTCCTTGCCGGGGGAAGCCGCTTCCTCTTCCAGTTTGGCCTATCCGTTATCGATCACTTGCGCGATGAAGTCCTTCGAACTAAAGATACAGCCAGCCTCTATGCTCTCCTCCGTCTGGACCCTAAGCACCGGGCCATTACCACAGACCTTCTGCGGTCTATTGTTGCTCGAGCTAGCGAATTCGCTCCGGCCATCGAAGGCGTTGATCTGGATATCCTTCGACGTCAGGTCTTTGATGTCAAGCTTAAGCCCCGCTTAGAGGCCGCTCGCCGCTCCTTTGCGGAAACTGTAGAGAACAGTGACGAGGATGACGATGGTGACGACGATGGAAGCGGTTCGGACGACAGCGAAGGCGAAGGGGAAGAATGTCAAGTTTGCAAGGAAATGTCTCCCGAGCTCTTCTGCAAGGATTGCAAGCTTCTCCTGTGTGGTGCCTGTCACGAGGCTGGCGAGGGAACGCACTCTCCTTCACATCAAGTTGAAGAGGATTGGGACGAGGCTAGCAAGCTTGCTCTTCAGTTGGCCAATACGCACATTACTGCATGAATTCCTAAATAAAACAGTAGTGGCCACTGCCACGCGAGTTTTAGGCCATCTTGCGTTGCTCGCCTCTTCGCCCTACACCCCAACCAGCGTTTTTGTGGCCTTGTGCTGGTCGAGGAGATAAAGAGCGCGCTCAAGCGCGATTACCCAAGCCATCTTGTCCTCCGTGCTACGGGCCATAAGCAGCAGCGTCTGTTCAGATCTCCTTTTACTCCGCAGAAGGAAACATCGCTCTGCCTGCTCTTCACCTTTCAGGAGATCCGGATCCATGGTGATCATTATTGGGATGGATCAATCAGCAAGGCAAGTGCACTTGTGGGTCCCAGAGGGAGGGCGATGGCCGGGGTACCAGGCACTTCCGGCTGATGCTCCAGGTGTGTGCTCGCCAGGAAAACTACCACCTTAAGGTGGTACTTGTTTTGCGACCGGTGGTATTTGGTGACGAGCAGGAGGTCGTTGAAGAGGAACACTTGTCTCACCTTCCGTTGGTTGCGGCGCATCACACGCGAGCCATCAAGCAGGAGTAAAGACCCCGCTCCCTGAAATACCCGATGAGGTACGATCAAGTTCTGCGGCCGCGCGCAAGCGTGAAGTGTGTCAACAAACAGACGTCCACCCAGGTCTGGCCCTTAGATTTCACGTAATAAACGGTATTGGGAGGGGATGGGTGGGGCTGCACGGGAATTTGGGGCTCGAGGAGCTGATGCAAGCGCAGTATGGCCTGATAGCGCTCGTAGTGGCGCTGCGTCTGGTTCGCCGACTCAGTGAATCGCTTCATGGTGTGTAGGGCCCTAGCCAGGTCTGCGTAATCGACGTGGCCGGTGGGGGTGTGTCTCATCAGCGCCTCCAGAAGCAGGATGTAGCGCGGAATTCGCTGCACCGGCTGAATTCCACGCAGAGCCAAACGGCAGTTAAGAAGAACACACAAGGCAGGGACATTAATGAAGTGCAGTCGGGCGGTGATGCCCTTCCCGATGGAAGCTTGGGGATGGATTGCAGATCCGACCGGGGGCAAGAGGAAAATGATGGGCTCGTACCATAATAAGGATGGAGGGGATATCGAATTGGGGGAACTCGTCAGCGCTTGCCTGCAGGTTAGGTCGTAGAAGATGGTTTCAGTGTAGTGCTGCTTAGCTGCGCGGGTGCGAAACGCATGACAGGTGTTTCCACCAGTGAGCGCAGACGACGCACCTGCACAAAGGCTTGAAAGGCCTGATTGCGAGAAATAGCTAGCTTATAGGTGGAAAGTGATCCGTGATACTGAATCATGTAGCGATTGTAGACTTTGAAAAACGGTTGCTAATAGGTACAGTCGGGATTCAGGAGAAAAGAGAGGACAGCCTTAAAGCGATGTACGCCGATAGGTTGGTTGGTTGGTGTGTGGTTGTGTTGTGTTGGTGTTGTGTTGAAAGAAGAAGCAGAGACGCACAATTTCGTCGAAAACATGCGCGAGGGTTTGATCGATGTGCCAGTGTTCGAGTTGTTGGCGCAGCCTCTCCTCGAGCTCGATGGCATAGAGCAAGATAGTCTCCGTCTCGGAGAAAAGCGCCTAATTACGCATCAACGGCATAATGAGATAATTAAATCATAAACATAAACATACACAGGATTAACAATATCAACTTGATTACCTTCACCTCCAGCAGCGTCAGTGCGGGCTTCGGCATAGCCTCAAGTCGTTTTCTGAGCTGGTGTGCGTCAGTACGCTCCGCCTCAAACGCTGCGCGCACTAGCACATTGCAAGTGAAGATGGTATCGAACCATGCATAGATGCTTCAGGGATTTGATGTAGGTCTGCTCGGTTGTCCAAAGCTCAAGCGCGATGCGATGCCGCTTTCCTGCACGAATTGCAGGCAAACTTGAGTGCGCTTAGCTCACAACATTCGTCACCAAAAAAATGGCGTCTTCACGTAGAGGGTGGTGAGGAAGAGACTGGGGAGAGGGAGAGAGGGAGAGAGGGAGGCACTGTGGCGGATATAGAGTCGTCGAGCCAACTTGCGGCGAGCCCACGCCTGCAGCAATACAACCACCCGCTCGTGGACACGCCAGAACATCTTTCGCCATATATAGAGATAGATATATATTTTTTTGAGAAGGGGGGGGGTTGTCCAATTGGCAACACAACGCCATTAGAGAAGGTGAGCGACGGTAAGGCCACTCACCACGCCACAGGAGAGGGGTTGGCGAAACTCACCACTGTGTCTGGTGAAATTTCTTCGCTAGCCTCGGTATATGATGTGCCCTCCTCCTTCGTTTGCTGCGCGAGAGCCTCGCCTCGATCCAAGGAAACATCAGCCAATCTTGATCTCGACAAACTTGTATCGAAGCTGCTGGGGAGTGAAGGAAAGCTCCATTCCATTATTGGATCGCTGTTGTCCAACCACACATAGCAGACGACGTTGTGCACAGGTGATGATCATCACACATCGACTCGATGTGAGCTTTCTCCCTTATCACAAGCCATGGGGCACATTTGTTGAGATGGCACGTGCCTCATGCCTAGGGGTAATCCACGAGCAGCGGATTGTGGGTCTTCGAAGGAGAGAGTGCTTGCTCGATTGCCCAGTCGCTCCATGCTATGAACCAGAAGGCCAGCGGGAAGAAGGGTCACCTTGTTCCATAGTGCCAAGCGCTGTTCCTCGACCTCTTTGCCACCACATGATAGCTGCTGGCTGAAGCAGAAATAATCCGCTACCTCCCCTCTTTGGAACCGCATTGAGAAGGATGTGAGGAGAAAGAACGGCCAGAAGGCGAAGGGAAGGCGAGTACCTGGGATGAGACTGCAAAGGAATAGTGAAACCAGAGTACCCAACTTCTTGTAGAAGACAAATTGTTAAGGGGAATTGTGTTAAAGTGAGGTCACATGACCAGTAAGTGAGGTGCGGATGTGCCTTGGGTTTCGTCATTAGGAAAGTCAAAAGGGGCAGTAAGAGTGATCTCGAAGGTCTGTTTCTTTTCTGTCAAATCGTTGCCGGAGCGACTTGAGCTCGCTTTGGCGTTGTCCTCTGCCATCAGAGGCAGTCGATGCTCCACCTCGGAAGGCGTGGGTAGCGGTGCAATGGGGCAACCACCACATGAAGAAGTGACACTTAACCACTCCAGTTCCTCGGACCCACCGCCAATGGTCAGAGTGGGGGAGACAGCAATGACCCTAGAGGGAACGAGTGGAGAGAGAAGAAGGCCTGGAACACTGGGGGCGTTCGCATCAAGAAGTGGACTGTAGCGCCCAGATGGCGTCTGTCGAGCACCCCACAAGGGCAAATCAGGCTGAGTCGCCTCCATTGCGAGGAAGAACGAGCTTTAGTTCGTTCTTTTAATTGTCTTCGCTTTCTTTTGTTCGTGGTTTTCCTGCCTTTTCTCTTGAGCAAAATGCAACCTCGGAGATTTTACGCGGTTTTCCACTTCCCCGCCACACTCCGTGGCTTCAACCGGTCTGTTTCGTTCTTGTGAGGCTTGCTCCCTCAGTCACATCTTTTCTTGTTTCTTAAGCTGCACGCACCATGAGCAGTAGCATTCTCTCCAAAGTTAAGCACCGTAAGTTACCCGCCCTTTAAGTGCCTACCATATAATCAACCAACGCTTCGCCAGGGCTCCTGGATGAGATGTTGGGTAATGTTCGCGACGATGCCGATGACGACGGTTGGCGCGTCCTATTGGTGGACAAGAAAAGTATGAAGATCATTTCGGCCTCTTCTCGTATGTTTGACGTCATGGAAAAGGGCATTTCGGGTATGTGGTGGACTCCTACTCTTCATCAAGTGAACCAACAAACTCACAGTTTCAATCAGTGGTGGAAGATGTCGCCATAAATCGCCAACCACTGTCCAAGTTAGAGGCCATCTACTTTCTCTCTCCTGAAGCAGAGTCGGTAGACGCTCTCATCCGCGACTTTGATCCAAAGGTGAAGAAATACATCATGTACAAGGCCGTGCACGTATTCTTTACTTCAAGTACGCTGTCGCTTTATGACGAATGAGCGCTTTTAGCAAGTGAGCAGCACTGATGAGCTCGCGCGTGTCGTAGAGCTGCCTGATAACCTTGCGCAGAAAATCAAGAGTGCCAAAGTGTCCTCCAAGATACGCACCCTGCGGGAGCTGAACATTGACTTCCTTGGTACTCGTCCCTTCCGCCTAAGCAGCCCTCTCGTATATCCGTTCCTCTCTGTGCGCTCTGTCATATTATGATTATTATGATCATCATCATCATCATCATCGTCATTATCATTATTAATATCCCCACGCTGCAGCACCCGAGTCACGCGCGTTCCATCTTGGGATGGAGAACTGCTTTGCCAGCCTCTTTGGCGGTAAGGGCGACGCACAGAACACCCACCGCGTCATTGCAAGGAAGGTGAGTCTCACCCTCAACCACCCTCCCCCCCACTCACCTCCCTCCTCTCGTCCTTATTTCCTGGTGGCAGCAAGTGCACCTAAATTTGTTGTGTGGTGTGCGTGCGTGCGTCTGTGTGTGTGTGAGAAACAGCTCGCGTCTGTGTTCTGCACACTCGGTGAGTGGCCCCACATCCGCTATGGACGCACTCCGGTGGCCACAACCCTCGCTGCAGCCACCCACGACGCCCTCGAGGATCTCAGCGACGAGGACAAGGCGCGTTTGAAGGTTCGTCCTCTCGTAGCCTGATCCACAAGTTGCCGCTTCGCGCTGAACTCTTGAAAGAGAGGGAACGATAGGCCCACGCTCGTCATCTTGGACCGCACCGTCGACACCCTTTCGCCAGTCCTTCATGAATTCACCTACCAAGGTTCTCCCTCTCTGGTGGCTGTCTTGTCCCGCGAGCCAGCCAGCCGGGATGACAAACCACCCTCATGCTTTTCTTTTTCTTTTTCTTTTTCTTTCGTGTGGGGTATCCCGCACCACAGCGATGATCTACGATTTGTGCCGAGTGGAGAACGAGTGCACCTACCGGTACAAGTACTCCAATGGCGGCAAGGAGATCACCAAGGAGGTTCTCCTCGATGAGTACGACTTCCTGTGGCCCAAGCTGCGCCACATGCACATCGCCGATTGCATCAACAAAGTTCGACTCGCTTGCCTCGCACTCTCCCCCCTCTTCATCCTCCTCCTCCTCCTCCCTTCCTGCTACTGCTGCTGCTGCTTACAATAGACCGCCTCCATAGGTTATCGACGATTTCAACGCCTTCTTAAAAACCAACAAAGCCGTGAACTTGAAGTCGGCGTCGTCGAAGAAGGGCGTGGCGTCTCTACGCGAGATGACTGCCGCCATGAAGGAGTTGCCTCAATTTCAGGACACCTTTGCCAAGGTACCGCTGTTGCCTACTGGATTTTCTCGTCTCGTGTTCCATTGCATTGGATCCAAACGCCGGGGCGTATTCAGTACTCCCTTCACATTCGCCTGGCGGGAGAGTGCATGGAAAAGTACCGCGGCCAAGAGCTCGAGAGGATTGCCATGGTGGAGCAGGTATCTTCTTTCTGCTCCCTCCCTCTCTCTCTCTCTCTCTCTCTCCCCCCCCTCCCTCTCTGCTCTTTGCTCTCTGCTCTCTGCTCTCCCTGTGTGTGTGCGCGCGCGCGTGCGAATACGCGATTTTCCCCACCCCCTCAATCTGTCGTCACTCAGACCGCGCTCCCTTTCTTTCAATCATCTAGGATGTAGCCACGGGCGTGTCGGCCGATGGCTCCAAGGTGAAGGAGAGCAAAGTTCTGGACGCCCTAGAGGAGATTCTCACAGACGATTCGGTCACTCCAGAGAACAAAACTCGGCTTCTCATGATCTACCTCACCGCCGAGAAGCCTTCGGATAAGGTAAGTTACTCCTTGAAGGCCAGCCCTGCCCTCCCCCCCACGACTCATGCTTTATACCCTGTGGGTGTGGTTTGTCGGTTTGTGTGTCGTCCGATGCTGGATTATTGGGGCGCTCAGACTTTATCCAGGCTATTGGATAAAGCTAGGCTGGGCCGAGAGCAACGACAGCTTATTGAGAATCTCGCCCAGCTGTGCAGCACCATTCTCGACACCGACAGCGAACCGCGAGTGCAAGAGTGGGACCCAAAGAAGAAGAGCAAGAAGAGCCAGACGGAGGAAGTGCCCTATGCCGTTTCCCGCTATGTGCCCGCCGTCAAGCGCCTCATTGAGGTTTGTCCCACCCTCTTATCTTTGGTCCTGGCTAGGCTAACACACCGTGGGTTGGGCCATGCTATCATATCACGCAACAACCACCGTCCCTGAACACTGAACAGAGCATGCTGGAGGATCACTTGCCGACCTCAGAATTCCCCTACTACGGTGACGAGCCCGCTGCGCAGCCCAGCCAGAATCAGGCCAGAAAGAAGGCCACCTCGCTGAAGACTCAGACTCGTGTGCGCAGCACGAAAGGCAAGGAGAGAGATGGCGATTCGGTGCTTTGGCCTTTGCTCCTTCCTCTTAGCCACTCGTGCGTTGTGTCTCATTGAGTCTCTCTGCTCTCTCTCTGCAACGGCAGGAGGAATTGGGCCCCAAGGTGATCGTGTTCGTGGTGGGAGGAGTCACCCACTCGGAAATCCGCTCGGCCTACCAGCTGGCGGGCAAAAGGCACTCTGCTCACCCGCCCCTACCCCTTGTCATCAACCAGCGCTGACCGCCTCCTTGTTGCTGGTGCTGTTGTTTGTGTCTTCAGAGAGGTGATAATCGGAGGCACAACCGTTCTGACTCCGCAAAAGTTCACTGCTGCTTTGGAGTCCCTCTCTGGGGGCAAGGGGACGAAGCAGCCTGAGGACCTTGAGGCGGACGCCTATGATTCAGACGATTAGTAGGAACTAACGCTTTGAAGAACCACCAGAGAAAAAGGAGAGTAAGGTTCATTAGGGGTATACTATGGCTGTACTGGATACACATTTTGTTAGTGGGGGGCGAGCTCTTTGTGAATCTCGGCAATAGCTTCGTCCACAATCTCTTGCAGCGGCTCGTACGGATGCAGGAATGCATTGATCGCTTCATTATTGGACTTGGCAGCCTGAGGCTTTAGCATGAGTGTGTGGGTGCGAGACTAGGGTGGAGGGGAGGGTGGGGAGTCAAACCGCAATCCACTCTTGCAGTGACACCTTGCCTGCGCTGCCCACAGCAAACGTCTTATTCAGCATCTCTTCTCGGATCTCTTTCTTCATTTCTTTGAAGCGCATTTTCTAGTATTGCATTAACCCAGCACGAATTAACACCGTTTGCCATTGGAGCCGGAGGGGAGTGCATACGTATTCGTGTGCCGCGCCCAGTCGAACAGGCGCGAGCGGCAGCACCTTCTGCGTGAAGAGTTTCTCGCCAAACAAAAGCATGTAGTCTATATGGGCGGACAGGTCATCCTGCCACAGTTGTTAAATACAACATGGTATGCTTAGCACTAAATCGAACACAGAGCTCTCACCCTGGTGATAAAGCCTCGCCCTTGCCTGTCTATGGACTTGAACACCACTGCAAACACCTCGCTCAGGGAAAGTGAGTGGACAACGAAAGCTTGCAGCAGCAGGTATGACGTACACTCAGCCTTTTGTTCCAGGCCTCCTGTAGCCAGGATGGAACATCCCACAACGAACTCGTAAGGATCAACTATTACCCCCCCCCCCAAAAAAAA
>CDFF01072372.1:7479-18138 GCA_000826265.1 Acanthamoeba culbertsoni | reverse complement strand
TGGCAAAGGAGGAAGATTCAAGCTCAACATTGAGAGGACCAAACACTACATTTCCAGATCTAGAGGATGACTGAGACTGATCAAGGAGGATCCCAAGGTCGAGATCATGGAGGAAGACTCTCACATCCACGATGAAGAAGACAAAGATGAGTATGAGATTGAAGATATCATTGATCATTGCAATCTCAAGGCCGGGCGAGAATTCTGAGTTCGGTGGAAAGGGTACACTGCGCGTGATGACAGCTGGGTGCCTGAAGGTGATCTCCACGCGGACGAACTCAAGGCCCGCTACCTTGACAGCCAAGGGCTGTGACAAAAACCGGGACGGTTTTGTCTTAGTCRGGGGGTATGTTRGAGAGATCAGGAAAATGTYRGGAAATTCCTGCCTGGAATTTCCCCAGATCAAGAATTACAGTTAAATAACGGAAATAACGAATATATGGCTGTTAAATGGTTAGCCAGTAACGGCTAAAGCCTGGGTATAAATACCCAAACATTTATTGAATAAAGGAGATTTACCCACACATAAACTCCCTCATTCTTGGGGTCTCCACTGCCCAGATAACCCTAACTACAACAGGAGGTGTGGAAGAAGGATACTGCAACTGTGATGACTGTGAAAAAAGGCAAGGCCCTTGAGACTCACTCTGAGAATGAGGAGGGAAGCTCTGAAATGGAGGATCTCAAGGAAGAGACACCAAACCTCAGCACACAGCCTCATGGAGGAGGATAAGACAGCTACATCAAGGTGGTGACATCAAAGTCTCAAAGTAATCTACTTCAGACTGTTCACCTCTCATAAACCTATATCATCATCAATGAGCCAAAGAGCAAGTGTGATGACAGGATTGACTACAGGTGGAAGTCACTACGTGGTAGTGGGACTTCAAGATCTACCCAAGTTCTCTGGTGGAGAGGACATGGTAGCCTTCATGGAGAACATGGAGGAAGTAGCAATTCAAGCTGGATGGAACAAGTCAGAACTCATGATCTGAGCAGTAAACAGACTCTCCAGAAGAGCGACTGTGGTCCAGGACTGGGCATGGATGGTGAAAAGGACGCTGCGTACTGTCATATGGATTGACCTCAAGGAAAGGTTGGTACAGACTTATGCATGTGATAAGGTGGACTGTTATAAGGTGTTCTCCAAGGTTTGAGCCCTTTACCAGAAAAATGAGGAACGAGTACAGGAATTCTTGATATGAGTGGAAGCTATGGTGTGGCAAGTGATGACCAATGCTAATGAAGAATTCCTGGTGATGACATTCATTGATGGGTTGATCCCATGACTTTGAGACAAGTTGTGAGGGAAACTCTATCCAACCCTATGAGAGGCAATGATCAGGGCTGTTGAGAAGGAGTATCATCAAGAAGACTCATACTGCAATCATAAGGCATGAGAAGGGAAATCTGATCATAGATTGACAAAGTCAAAGTCATGATCAAGGGATGATTCCAAGTGTGGAGAGTGGAAATCAGGCAATTGAGACAAGTCTAATTGTGAGACTGATAAGTCAAGGAAGATGCTGAATCCCTCCAAGTGTTGGAATTGTGGACAGCTGGGCCACCAACAGGCTGACTGCCCAGAGCCCCCCAGGCTGAAAGACAATGTGGACTCAAGAGAGAAATCTTTGAAATTGAAGAAGTATAACAGCATTGTATGAGAGGAAGCCAAGCAACCTTGATGGGAGCCTAGTAAACACTACACCCTACCCACTCAAGAAGATCAGCAATGAAGAGATCAAGAAAGCGTTGAGGGAGCATGCATGATGATCTGACCTCACTGATGAGCAGAAGGAACTCTTGGAAAAAGTTCTTCTGGAGAACCAGGATGTATTCCAAGTGCGACTGGCAAGAGCTGTAGGCAGCAAGACTGTAGTTCATGACATTGAAGTCATTGAATCTACACTGATTAAGGCAAGACTGAGGAGAGTATCACCAGAGATGCAAGAGGTCATTGACAAGGAAGTGGAAATCATGCTTAGGTCAGGTATGATCAAGCCTTCCAGTAGTGATTGGATGTTCCTGATCTTACTTGCACCAAAGAAGGAACCAGGTGGCAATTCTGCATTGATTATAGGGAACTGAACAAGTGGATGAAGAGAGATGTCTATCCAATGTCCAACCCAAATAAGTGCCTCAATGGGCTAGGGAGAGCCAAGTACAGGTCCAAG
Organism: Acanthamoeba culbertsoni; assembly: GCA_000826265.1. NCBI lineage: Eukaryota > Discosea > Longamoebia > Acanthamoebidae > Acanthamoeba > Acanthamoeba culbertsoni. The sequence goes on along the minus strand of CDFF01072372.1, from coordinate 15,964 downwards.
ATGGATTTTTGTAGTGGATTTTGGCAGATCCCAATAATGCTGCAAGCAACAAGAATGGCTGCATTCATCACATGACAAGGACTCTATAAACAATTGTGATGCCATTTGAACTCATGAACATACCCCCTACATTCCAGAGGGTGATGGATGAGATGATCAGGCCAGCCAGGGGCAACTGGGCCTGGGTCCACATGGATGATCTACTCATCTATAGTGAGACATTCAAGGATCATCTGCGACACCTATGCAAGATATTCAAGTGCATTCACAAGAGGAATTTATTTGTCAAAATCAACAATTATGCCTTCATACCTAAGACAATGGAGTACTTGGGACATATTATCAGTAGCAAAGGAGTGAGTACCAACCCTGAGAAAATTCAAGCAATGAAGGAAGCCAGGGTCCCAAGAGACAAGACAACACTGCGTAGCGGGAGCGGGAGCTTCCTCAGACTCACAAGCTACTATCAGCAATTCATAAAGGATTTTGCAAAAATTGCCAGACCCTTCAGCATGACTGGAAAAAAGGAAGTGTGGAAGTGGAAACAAGAACAGCAGGCAGCCTTCAATCATATCAAGGAATCTCTAATCTCCATGCCAACACTACATTACCCCAACTTCAAGAAGCCATACTGACTATGTTGTGATGCCAGCCTCTATGCAATAGGAGCTTGCCTCAAACAATCAGATGACAACAAGTCATGGCATGTAATTGCCTATGGAAGTAAATCTCTCAGTAAGACTGAATTGAACTGATCTGCAATGGAATGCAAAGCATACACAATCATTTATTTTCTAGAAAAATGGAGACACCTACTTCTAGGTAGCAAATTTGAGGTCAAATTGGACCATGTGGTGCTTCAATGGCTCTTCAATCAGAGGGAGCCCACAGGAAAGATTGCCTGATGGATCACAAGGATCCAGGAATTTTTTCTGATCAAAATCACTCATCATGCAGGATGAGTGAATTCAAACAGTGACACACTATCAAAAGAACCATTTGCCAAGAACCAGGTCAAAGAGACCACAGAATATGAAGAGGGACAGCTGACAGTTATCAGCATAATCCTCAAACTGAATGACTACAAGCTGCTCAAGGACCCTGAATTTGAGTGGATTCTATATGCCATCAAGGGCAATGGCAATGCTGGAAGAGGGAAGAATGCACAACAACAAGCTTTGCTAGAACAGATTGTAGTCAACAAAAATCAAGTCTACAGAACATATTGGCCAACTCTGAAAGCTTTGAAGATTGAAGGAAAGAAGCCAAACATGATGCTACAGTGGATTGTACCATTATCAATGCATGAGGAATTGATGAAGCTTCATCACAATTCCCCAATCAGTGGACACCTGAGTAGAGACAAAGTCTACCAGAGGATGGTTCTAAACTACTAGTGGCCGTTGATGTGGAAGGACATCAACAACTGGGTCAAGTCATGTCCTCAATGCCAGGAGCACAGAGGCGCAAGCAGGAAAATTCAAGCTAAACATCAAAAGGACCAAACACTACATTTCTGGGACAAGACAACGACTTACACTGATCAAGGAGGATCCCAAAGTTGAGATCAAGGAAGAGGACTCTCAAGTCCATGATGGAGAAGACAAGGCCAAGTATGAGGTAGAGGACATCATTGATCATCACAATCTCAAGTCTGGCCAAGAATTTCAAGTTCAGTGTAAAGGTTATACTGCACAAGATGACAGCTGGGTGCTGGAGGATGATCTCCACACAGACAAACTCAAAGCCTGTTACCTCAACAGCCAAGGGCTGTGACAAAAACCAGGACAGTTTTGTTTTAGTCAGGGGGTATGTTGGAGAGATCAGGAAATTGTTAGAAAATTCCTGCCAAGAATTTCCCCAGCATAGGAATAATGGAAAATAACAAATATATGACTGTTTAACGGTTAGCCAGTAATGGCTAAAGCTAGGATATAAATACCCTGATGTTTATTTAAATAAAACCAGATTTACCCACACCTAAACTCCCTCATTCTTTGGGTCTTGACTGCCCATTGATCCCTAACCACAACACTGTCTCTTTTAAAGGAGCCCTTTTCATCTTTACCAACTAGTTCTCATAGCTTTACCATCAATTCTTGCTTTGTTTTTCCAATCTTAACATTTCCTTTTGAAATCACCTTAATCAGTTGATCTAAGTTGGTTTTTTTCACATGCCTAAAGTCACATGCAGCTTTTTTCAAGAGCTTAAGGCCAGCATCTTGGAGAGACCTTGGTGAAACAGTGGCTAGGTCAGGTAAGGTTGTCAAACAGCATCATATCAGTGTGCTCATGGTGTATCATGGTTGTTGTACTAAAAGCCTGTGACACATGCTCCGAGAAAATGAACTTGGCTACACCAATGGGAGCTTGTGTTGACAACTATGTAAAATATGTTCCTTGTTTGATAAAATTTCGTTATTTTACATGTTTTCTTGATGACATTTCTTTTTAAATGTCCACATAAATTGTACCAATGCGCATTGGTCCTTTTGTCATACCTTCACACAAACTACATCCATCAACCAACATGATTTCTACTGATGTGCATCAGTTCTTTTTCCATTCCTTCACACAAAGCACATTTATCAATATATATAAATTCTATCAATGCACATTGGTCTTTCTAATGAAGCAACATCAATACAACTAATGGGCATCAATCCTTTTTTGCCATTCTTTCAGACAAAACATATCCATAAAGCAACATTCATTCTACTGATGTGCATTGGTTCTTTTATCATTCCTTCAGACAAAACACAATCATCAAAAAACACTTACCAATGCAAATCAGTCCTGGTACCATTATTTTCACACAGTCTATGCATTACCTAAAACGACTCTACCAATGCACATTGGTTATGATTTTGGTCTCCTTTGTTCTGTTCACCATGAGTTTTCACTTTTATCACCAATGTGCATCGGTTTTCTTTTTGTTTGTAAATGACAACTTCATGCTAACATGATGCCCATTGCTATTTACAAGAATTAATTGTGTAACAGTTGGTTCCAGAATTTGTTGCAGTTGAATTTAAAATATGCTTTCTTTCCAATTTCTCTGCCATACCATAAAGGACTGTGTGACCGTTTCTTACCGTTATCAGACTAACTCCTGTCAACAGACATATTCTGACCATTATTTTCAACTATAAAAATCTTCATGTCATCATTTATCTTTCTCACAATGCAGCAGCAGCAGCAACAATCCCAATCCACACCTAGCAACTTACCTTCACATGCACTTCTATCACCTTTCTTTCAGACCAACAACAGGATCCAGTTCCCTGTAGTTCAAAAGCAGGTGATGAAAACTGCCACGCAAAGAGAGCCACGGAAAAAAGCAAAAATTCTTGCTGTGGAAAGGATTGAATCAATCTCCTCCTTCCTGTGCTGTAAGAATCTGTRCGTTGATGAGTTCCCTGCTTCTCAACTTTATACTCTTTCATCCATCTATGCCAATATTACAAAAAACCAATGCACCCAGTATATTATACAAATCATGGCATCCTGTGCTATTGCTCCTCTTCCTTGCATGAAATTCAAGCTTCGCCTTGATGGTGTATCAGTTTGCTTGAAAGGATTCCAAAAGGTACCACAAGTTGCAGCTTCTCAACAATAGTCTTACTCATGCTTGTCTTTTTGTGGATATACTTGGATTTAGTAGATCTAAATGGAAACCTTGCACCAAACTCTATAAAAATGAAGGCCAAGTTCCCATCCATAGGGGCTTATCTCGCCCTTTCATTGCAACTGAGAATACACATATTTGGCTTAGTTCTTTTTTCCAAACTGTTGGTGATCCTGCCTGATGGAACAATTCCTCTTCCTATCTCTTTGACATGGAAAGAGATTTATTTGATGTGCCTCAAGTCTCACGAATCCAATACTCAGTTACTTTCTTACTCTGCCATGACAACCCATGTTTCAGGGCACTTTTCACATGTGAAGCTTCCTAAAAACTCACAATTAGGAAAATGTTCTCAGTGCATTGAATTCTGTCAACACAAGCTGAGAGCCAAAACTCCTGCTGAAGCTTCTCATGATATTCAAGCAGGATCTGCCCATTTATCTCTTGCATCTGCTGAGTGGCTTGCTTATAAAACCCAATGCAACAAGGCCAAGACTTTTTCTTACCAGTTTATGAGTCTTATTATTGATTACTCCAATCCCTTGCCTTTATCCACACACTATCCTATATCTAAGTTATGGATGGATTATGGCAACAGATTATGCTTTACTCTTGGTGGGATCATTGACCATAGCCACACTTTTTTTTACACTCACAGACCAATTGGCCAAAGGTGATATCGGTTTTGTTTCATCACATTAAACACAGATTGTTGGCTTGTTCAGATAATCAACGGCCTGCTGTGTTCTACCTTCAAGCTGATAATGCAGCTTCTGAAAATAAAAATATCTACATGCTGGGTTTCCTTTCAACTCTCATTGCCTTGGATCCCTTCCAGGAGGTTTATATGAGCTTTTTACTTGTGGGCCACACTCATGAGGACATTGATCAGCTTTTCTCGACTATGCAGATCAAATTCAAAAAATCTTCCATTCATACATCAAGGTAAAAAAATGATTCTGTACACTTTATATATATAAATTAATTTATATGAACCCCTAAATACAAATTCAACTGATGTGCATTGGTTTTTGTCTACAAAAATTATGACTGATGTGCATCAGTCTTTATTTTTCACATCATATCTTGGTAATTGTGATAGTACGTTATTAATTTGATATTTTCTTTTCTTTTCAGTGCCCTTCCCAATTTTATACAAAGTGCTTATCAGAGTGAATCTGCCACTCCTACAATTCATGCTATGAGCACTGTCTAGGATTGGAAAAGCTGGCTACAAAATCATATGCATGGCCTTTGGTCATTCCCAGCCTCATGTTTTTCATTTTTTCCAAAATAACAACTGAGCACCTGTTATCAAACACAAACCATACCATATGCAAGGAGAATGGTCTGAACCTTATCAATTACTGGCTTCAACCCCTCAAGGTGTGTATTTTCAGATCTATGGAAGCTCTTCTATTAATTAATCCTCTTTTCAGGTGCTCCATCCATTATCCCACCAACTCCATTAGACCTTATCATTCAACGTAAGTTTTTGGATTACTGTAAAGTGCCTTTATTTACTTCCCTGGAATTGGATCAATGGCAATTGTTTTTTGATAATCATGCTTCTCTATGTTCTTCAACAGCAAGAACTTGCGATTTTTCTTTGTTCCAACAGCTAAAACCTTATCCAAGAAGCAATCCATCAGCTAATAGTTCTCTTGTTTGATTGCAAACTAAAGTAACAATCAGGAGAAATCGTTCTGCTAGTGTTATCAAGCAGTTCAACCTTGCCAAAGGTAACTGGATTGCTGTTCAGCCAGATCAAGAAGATGCCAGTTCAACCGAAGACTTTTGGATAGCCAAGATTATTGATGTTATCAGAAATCGTCTCAAAGTGCGTTGGTGGGCTTATAAGAATGGAAAATGGTATGATCATGGAAGTCAAGGCATAGTACCTATGGGCTTAGTAGTTGCATGTGGATTTGATTTTTCAGAAACTCATGGACTGTCCACTCATGTGGTGAGAGAAATATATGAAAACTTGTAACTTAATAGTATCAATGAATTCAAGTATATAATAATCCATATTTTATTTTTTTTGTTTCTTTCATTATTGTCATATAACTTCTTTATATATCAACTATTAAAAACTTTTCAACTTATCAAAGGACCATTTTTCATCTTTCTCCATCAACTTTTTAAAAAATATATCATCTTTATATATTATTGATATGTCTAATTATTATAATTACTATTATTATTTATAGTTATAAATGCCTTGATGAAAAGAGCTCAATAGAATTACCTTGAATTATATAAGACAACCCTTTATTGAGCTTTATTGGTTAATGATCACTTTTATTATTATTATTATTATTATTATTATTATTATTATTATTATTATTATTATTATTATTATTATTATTATTAGATTTGCAATCGTCCAGTCCAATATTGTGAACTTCTTCATGAGCGCCCTGAGGGCAAAAGAGGTCCAAGCTCATGTGTGGGTCTCTATGGAAGGAAAAAGGGGAGGCCAAGAAGAAGAAGAATGAAGAATGAAAAATGAAGAATGAAGAATGAAGGCCAGTGTTATGCAATTTTTTAATAAAGATTAGCCAACACTGCAAACATGAATGTTAACAAGCCTTTATGCAGCACACTAGTGAGAACAAGAACTCAGGCCATAAACATATGACTTCCCAAGATGATGTTGCTGCCAAAGGAGAAGAACAAAAAGGGGGATCTACGATACAACTAGTTGGAAGAAGAGCTGCCTGACTACGTATGCACAAAGACCTCTCTCTCTCTCTGCTCTCTGCTCTCTCTCTTGTTTTATGGAATGTTCTCCTTTTCTTATGCTCAGTGAATTTGAAAAGGCATGTGGAAGTGTGAGGTGAGCTGGTGGATGTGAGTGCAGCCTCACTTGTGTGCTTCTCTCTTTCCAGTGTCAAGTGAGATGGGAGGTCGACCAATATTGGCTGAGAAAGAGGTTCTCATCGCCAAGTCCGGTGTTTGGGCGGATGCCGACGAGGGCACCCTGTGCAAGGCTGTAGTCCTCGTTCACGTTGAACTTGAGTGTGTGTGTGCGTGTGTGTGTGTGTGTGTTGGCCACAATCGTCAGGGAACGAGGACAAGTCACGGTACCCAAAGAGCGTCAGATTCAATAGGCGCCGGCTCACGGTGAGCAGCTCATCTGCGTGAAGGTCGTGATCGAAACGTTAAGAAGTCCAGCCCCGTGTGCAATTCAATGAAAAAAAAAAAAAAAGAATTTCATCGTCACAGAGAGATTTCCGCGTAACTGTTGTCAATTTCCCCTCAAATCGAGCTGAATCGCCTGAATTCCCATCGAATCGTTCCCAAACGACAGCCTCCCCTTTGACCTAACACGTCGCTACTGCGAGTGGCGTCGCTGCGCCGTCCTTGTCACTATACGTCGTGACTCACCAAGAAGGTGGTGCTTTCTGCAATAGCAACTACCTTTTGGTGCACGCTGCTCGTCGTGCTCGTTGGATTGTTTGCCGACTAGCCGCCAACCAATCCAACTGCACCGGAAAGAATTCCAGTAACGAAGGACGACATGAACTCCTGCTAAAATTCCGAGTGACGCCTCGTGCTGGGGTGAATTAATGCCGTTTATTTCCTTCGCTAAGTTTGCAATTTTCCACGTTGAGCGCCCTGCTTGGAGAAACGGAGACGTCCTAAATTTCTATTTTCAACCCTCCCAGGGGCCATGGTTCAACGCACGGTTTGTTATGCCTCGTTTCTTGTTGCGGTCGTCTTCGCGTCCCTTACCTTGTTTCAGTATCTGTCCTACGTACGTGAAACCGAGTATGTTCTCTTGTTATAGTTTGTTAGTGTTAACGACGTCGTTGAATAGAAAGTTGACGTGGACAAAGAAGAATTAAGAACCTTGGATATCCCAGAGGTGACATCAGTACAGGTTCCGCATGTTCCTCCTACGGAGTGTCCCCCACCCACACGCTCTATTCGATTAGCACTAGTCGGAAACGAGTTCAAACAACAGTTCCCCGTCGAAGGTTATGGCGGAATAGAAACCACAGGTACACGATTCTCCTGTGCCTTTGTCAGTGTGACAAAGAACAAGTAAAAATAACAAATAACAATTAATAAATACTAATACAGTGGAAAATCTTGCCAAGGGCGTTCATAGTTACATGGGACAACCTAAGCAGGTAAACTGTTTTTGACTCAATGATGGCGTACAGCTCTCCAACATCAACACATTTTAAGGGTGACTGGTGTTCGCACGGTTGGATCGAGATCAGCGAGTTCATCGTTGTAGTGCCAAAGCGCAGGTCAAGCCTCGACACGGATGGAAAACCTTATCCCTTCCAGGTAGGTGAAAAGATGCTTTGAAGGATAGAGTCCTTTACGCTTAAATACCTACCACAAGGTACTAGAAACCCGAAGCGGACCTGGAACTCCCTCTGCCCGCTGGATCAACGAGGTACCTTCTCAAGAAGCAAACCACACAGTTAAGGGATGAACGTTCATGGGTTGGCAGGTGCGAGATATCCTCGCTCTAAAACGACCGGATATGATCTGGTCTCAGAGCATTTGGAGCGTGAATGGGCTTGAGTCCTTAGGCATTCCCATCATATGCACCATTCACGATAGGTTCGTTCACACATCACCGAAGAGTGTCGCAATCAAAGGGTCTCTCTGACACTACTACAGCGGAGCCAAGCAGTTTTCTTTGCCTCGTTATGATCCCAACAGGGTTCATTTTCGATTCGTCTCCAATGATCAGCGCAAGAAGTGGGCGGTGCAAGCGTATGAAGAACAAATGTCTTCTGCCTTATGGTACGTGTTCTATTCGGTGGTTTGAAATAATAATAATAATAATAATAATAATAATAATAATAATAATAATAATAATAATAATAA
>CDFF01072369.1:2545-14763 GCA_000826265.1 Acanthamoeba culbertsoni | reverse complement strand
AGAGAGAGAGAGAGAGAGAGAGAGAGAGAGAGGATTTCTTAGGTACCATGTATGTTTGCGTGACGGCGTTGAAGCTGGGCGAGGTGTAAACGACGAACGGGATCTCCCCTTCGCTCACCATTCCCGGCTCACATATTCGCATCGCTATAAATGGTTGACTGCGTTTATGGGGGGGAGGGGAAAAAAAAAAGGAAGAATCAGTAACCGAACCAAAAATTCATGAAAAAAAATTAAAAATGAGAAAAGAAAGTAAAGCAAGCACACGAATGACGAAGAAAGGCTTGTACTTGACTGACGCGACGAGGAGAGGCGTGTGAGTGAATTCATAGTCGAGGAGGAATGGCATGGCCGTGTCAAGCGCCAATGGCGCAGGGTCGCGCGGGATGCCCCGCAAGCTCTGCACAAACTGAGCCATTCGCGCAGCCCGAAGCCGTCGCTGCGCCCGCAGGATTTTATCCATGCGCGACCAATGACGATGGTGCTGGTCATGATCATGATCATGACGGCGATGACGACGATCACGTTCATTGTTGTCATCGCGTTCGTTGTTCTGATCACCGAGAAGATAGGAATACAGAGGAAAAGAAAGAGGTGAAGAAAGAGAAGGAGGAGAATGGTGCTGATGACCCCCAAGCGGTCTGGCGCTATTTCGATGAGTAGCGAAAGCGAACTCGGTATCTACTTCGTGTTCTCGACCTTCGCTTCCGCTGGCAACTGTTGTTGTGGTCTGTGGGACATCAACAGTGGGACGATCAGGCGCACGGAAGTCGGGGCACACGTTGGTTGGCGTGGAGGTTTCGGCAGCAGGCAGAAGAAGGAGGCAAGAAGGAGACGCAAGCGACGCAGACAGGACTACGGAGGTGGTAGGAGACCGCGAGGCTGAAGGAAACGGCGAGGAAGCAAGAGGAGGGGAGGTGCGTGAAGAAGTAGGAGAGGGAGAGGGTGCTGGCTCTGCAGCATCCGACACACACGCGTTCGTTTCCAACGGTAGTTTGTAGGGCCGAGCAGCGGTTGGAGTAGCAGCTATGGTGAATTGAGTCATCAATTCGCTCACGGGATCCTTCTTGGACTCGCCTTGCATAAGACAGTACAAGAAGGACAAAGTTAGACCGAAGTTGAAGATCGCAGCCAAGATAGAACTGAAAATGAGATTTTGGGTACCTAAAGGGGGCCGCCCACGCCTACGAGGCTCTGCTACAACACACAAGTTCGGCATTCCGACTGCTATGCAGCGTCCACAAGGAGAGTGCCTGAGCAAATCAAATGTTGACGATCCCAGACTGCTGCGTTTGCACAAAGGGTTACAAACTCTCTACCTATCACAAGCAGCGTGTGATTTCCTGCATGGAACGCAAGCCGGCATTGCTCGCCATAGCTCACGTTGTGCATTCTCGCTGATCCGAAAGAAAGCAGCGCGGTCGACCATCGTCGCCACAAATTAAACGTTAGTTTTTCTGGCCCTTTTTTCTGATCCAACAAATATTTTAGAAGAAAAGAAACGCACTGAGTTGTTGAGGAAGATGAACGAGGCCGCCGAGCGGCCTCAAAAGAAAATACGGACCGCGTCCATGGGATGCAATAGGGAGAATGACATGGAGGCTCATTTACCCGACGAGATATTGCTCTACTTGCTGCGGTTCTTCGATGCTGAGAGCCTCATCGCTGCACAAGGCGTCTCCCACCGCTGGCGTGCCATCTCTTCAGAGCCACGGTCGTTGAATGCTCAAAAAGACGCCCTCGCCCCGTTACTTGCAGCTCGTTTATTGTGCTTCATTTGTGGCTCTATTTTGAATGGTGCAGGTTGTGGCAGGACCTGTGCGCAAAGCACAAGTTGCCCAAACTGGACCGACGTCGCGAAAGCTCTTGGCAACGGTGGTTCATTCACATGGTTGCTTTCTTGCTTGCTTTCTTGTGCTTTCTCGCTTTTGTTGCATCCACAACCAGTGCTGAAAGGGCTTTGTTGGACCTGAACCCAGAAAGAGCGAAGCACCGTTCACGTACAGTGGAAATATCATGTTCCTTCGGACCGACCTGATAGGGAGTTCGTCGTGCAGGTCCATCCAGAGGACCAAGTAAAAGGTACAACTACAATTACTCGTCTCCTCTATGACACCCGCAAAGAAGCTCAATTTGCGCCACAAGAACGTTTTCGTGACCGCTGATTGTTCGTTCGTTTGTTTGTTTGATTGATTGATTGATTGATGACCCTGGGCGCAGTCTTGGTGTGGGAGATAGCAGCACAGACGACGGTGGCTCCACATAGGATACAGGTGTGGCGCATTGATGTCGATGATGGCACAGTCTTGACGGTCACACCCTTACCGGACATGAATCGAAAGCTTTGGGAGGTGGGCCTCGGCATCATCGACTTCAGGTGCAGAGCAATGTTCACTAGGGAATCCAACTTCCCGTAACGTGAAATGTTGCGTGGCAAAGAAGATCGCCAATGAGCACTCTCCACCACGACTAAAAATAAAATAATATTTTAAGTGACACGATGATTATTTTTCTTTTCAACCCATTTCTTCCGCGAGAAAACCAGCGATCTGCTGCTGGAAGGAAGACAGGAAGACTCGATTCCTATTGTGCACCTCCTTCAATCGCTCGTTCTCCTTGGTCAGCTCTTCATTTCGTCGGTGACACTCAGCCAACTATAGAAATAAGTATGAGCCCAGCGTCTGTAGCGGGAGATAAGGAGGCAACTAGGTCGCACCTCAGCGCGCAGTGCCTGAAGTTCCCTTCTCGAGATGACTACCGTATCAGACTGACCTCCGCTCATCGCCTGGTCGATATCCGAGCTGCGCAAGAGCTCCTCGCTGGGTTCATCTTCATCTTCATCTTCCCGAGAGAGGGCTGCAGCGCTGCTCGCCCAGCATTCCTTCCTAACGTCCCTCCCCACCGCAACATGTTCGCCCTCCTTTTCTGTCGACAGAGGTCGTGGTGTCTCGCCCGAACTGCTGTGGCTCTTGGTGGACGGTGTCTGTGTGAGGGAATAGTGTTCGGACCCATCCAGCTCCGTGCTCCATTCGTGCAGCCCGCCTTTCCTCGTCTCTTTTGCCAACGAAGGCGGGGTTAGGGTCGCTGGACCGCTTGCTTCTCTCTTCTTCCTCCTCGGTGCTGGGCTTTGGCCACGATCGGTCGCAGTCCCTTCTGGCATTTCTGTGCTTTTATCTGCTGAATTCCGGGAGGCAGCACTGGTCCTGCTCGGCGGACCTGTGGCGGTGACGAGCGGCGAGTCATCATTGTCAGCACCCAAGTCGAAAGGGTCTTCGCCCTCCTTAATATTCTGGAAGTCGACTTCGAACTCTCCTTCTTCTGCTTCTTCTTCATCCTTGTCCTTGCCCTTCCTTTTGCGGCCGCTGACATGTTCATCCGGCACTGATTTACCAGAAGCTGTGGGTTGTTCCTTAAGCGCTAAATTGAGGTTGAACGACAACGACGGGCAAGAATCGCCATTATAGACCGGTGCCAGCGTATAAGGCAAGGTCTCCATCTCATATCCTTCCTCTTGCGTCTCCTTCACTGCTCCAACCCAAAATGGAAGGGCAAGTTAGTTATCTTTCCCGTTGAGGAGGAACGTCGATCCCCACTCGACGAGCTGGGTGATGATAAAAATTCGTGAGTAGCGAACCGGTGTGCGGGCTGAAGAACTGAGAAAAACTGAGGGTGGAGGTCTGCTCCTCGCTACAGCCCACCAACACCTCCATCTTTGCAACGTCCTCTCCTTCATTTATCGCCTTCTTTCTAAGACTGGCGCTCTCTTCTTCGCCCTTGTAGGTTATCCTCTTTCGCTTCCTTCCCTCCTCTGCCTCTTCTTCATTCTTCATCTTCATCTTCTTCTCCTCGCCCTCCGCTTTGCTCCGCCCAGCTACACCCCCGCTATCGCCTCCGCCTGCCAATTGGCTTTCGTTTTCGCGTTTTTTCGTTCTCTTCGGTGTGCTCTCGTCTGCTTCGCAAGCGGCGCCGTTGGCGCTAGTCTCGTCTGCAGAACGAGAAGATTCCTTGCTATGGCGTCTCTTGCCCAGAATGTTGATGAAGACCTTGCTCTCGCTTCTCATCTGCTCTAGTTGCCGCATCCGCTCGAGGATGGTCGGGCTCTCTGGTGCCTTCTTCTCATCAACTCTTTCCTCCTCTTTCTCGGCAACGTTAAGTGCCGGCTCGCCGCCTTGCTTTCTGTTTTCGTTTGCTTCCACTTCGGCCGGCACGCGAGGCTCGGCTTGCGGCTCTTCCCTTCTATCTGGCCCTTGTTTGTCCTTCTGCGCGTCAGGGAGTTGGTTTTTCTTGTCGACTGCAGGCGCCTTGTTGACCTCCTAAAAGCCCAATTTTTTTTTTTTTTAGAAAACACAAGAGACACGTTTGCTTCGTTCGAAAGGCGTGTTTGAGAGGGAAGGAACGCGACCTGGTCGACCCAAGCCTGGAAACCACAGCGGAGATGGGCGACGGGATGGTTACATGACCAGAAATGTCTGGCCTTCTTTCTGTTGTACTGTCGCGCACAGGGCAGCCCGTGCTGTCGACACACGGGCGGGAATATTGGTGTCGACAGTGATTTCACCAAAGAAGATGACGAGGACGAGGACGAGGACGATGACAACGAAGGTGAGATCGTTCCGGTGAGCGGTGCAGGGTTAAAAGAGGGTAGTATAGAAGCGGCAGATGGCCGCTTAAGCGCCAGCGGAGCCTTGAAACGCATACTCGGTGGAGAAGTGGATCTCCTCCCCGCTTCATGCTTTTCGTGATGCGCGCCGGCTGCCATCGCTTCGTTCTTCTCTTTCGCTGTCGCTTTCGCACCACTCACTGCTGCCTTCGTACTGCGCGTCGAGTTACTTCCCGAAGAATCCTTCCTTTTTGGGTCAGATCGCGTTTTGGTGTGCTTCGTGGCCGGTACAGGGCTGGCGTCCACATCGATGACCTCTCGCTCAGGCGGAACCTCCGCTTTCCTCTTCATTTTCGGCTGATGATCATCTGTCGTTTTCCCTGGAACGTGACCCTTTTTTGTCGACTCTTTTGCTTTGCGCGCGCCTTTCATGCGGCGGTCCGTTTCAAAATCGTCATCGTCAGCATCGTCGCCATCATCGGTTTCTGAGAAATGGCCTGAAGAGAAGAGAGTCTGGCGAGCGGCCGCGACGACTGCTGCCTGTCTCTTCCGCTTTTCGTCCCTCACGCGCCGATGCTTCTCACGCAAGACACGATTCGCAAGACTATTATTGGCCACGAACACATGCTCACGTGGTCAGAGCGCATGCTGCACCCAATCTTGAAGTGGAGAGAAGAGAGAACCGATGGAATGTGCGGTTGACCAGGCATACGTGCTGTGCGAGAGTCGTCTCATCGACAAGGCGGAGTATGTGTCGCCAGACCTCGTCAGGCAAGCCTGCCACCGTCTGCCCTGTACGGATTGTGGTGCCGATTGGTGATTCCTTAAGGATATTCAAGTGTGTCCAGAACACATTACCAGAGAAGACCCTGCTGATGGTGGCTTGTATAAGGATGTTGTTTTTCGTGTAATACTCATCTATTGTTGTGGTCAAAAGGGCGGGTGCTTTTGGTTTCTCTTGCCTCTTCTTCATCCACACACCACTTTCCTCCTGGGGGTGGTTCTGAAGGTAGGCAAGAGGCCCCGCAGCTTTCTTCACCTCAGCAGCAACTTCTCCTTCCGTTCTCCCTTCGGCTCTAGTGGGAGAGGGTGAACAGTTGTCATCTTGGCTGGACAAGATTATGATCTTTCTCTTCCGTCCTTTAAGTCGCCGCGGCACTTCTTGATTGTGGGGCAAACCATCCTCCAGCTCCTTCCATAACCGGGCCTCGAAGGACATCTGGAGAGATCCAACACTAAACGAACAAAAAAATCTTGAAATTGAAATTGAAATTCTAATTTCCCTAAAGTGTGCGCTAAGTGGCAAAAACAATAGATGGTACAGTTGACACTTCTCGCCCTCGCCTATCACTCGCAACGCATCTTGACGCCTTTCCTTTGTAACCTGGCTGGCAAGCCGCTCATTTCACGCCATGTTGCATTCCTCCCGCCTCGCCCTTACTCCCTCCCCTCGACAAAATGATCGCAAAAACTGAACCGCCTTTTCCCGTCTCGCTCCTTCCCCTTCTCGCTTGCTCTGCTGCCTCTTCTCCCCCACAGCGCACCGTCGTGTGGTGTCGTTCGTCGTAACGCTCTCGGTGCGCTGCGCAGAGCAGAGTTCCCCATTCCCATCCAGTTGCTCTAAACCTTTCTCTCCCTCCTCCCCCTAATCCGTTTGCCCATCGGTGCGCCCGTGACAGTGTTCCGGAGGCTCCGTTTTCGCGATCCCCAGAGGTGGCAGAGGTGTGGTAACGGGTGGTTGGAAGTGCAGAGGCGCGCTCACGCCATGCTCGCGTCCACCCACGAGAGATTCTTACGCATTCCGCAGCTCCGGTTCTGTTCGAAAGCTGTCCTCTCGTCCCTCGGGGTCACCACACCTACGCTATTGATGTCGACCTCGACGCTTTCCTTCCGCGCCTCAGCTAGCGCCTCGTCGAGCTGCCGCAGCGATAACGTATGCCGCACTACGCCGGTCACGCTGTCCGACGCGTCTGTGGCAGTTTTCATCGACAGGCCGGTCTGACGCTGCGTCTCAATCTCGTCAAGCTTCTTGTCCTTCTCGTTCTGCTCATTCTCCTCTTCGATTTTTCGCAGCTCCTTCTTAATAGCGTGCGCGGCGAAGTAGGAGAGCAGAACGAAGGCCATCAGGCTCAGGATGAAGCCCGAGTAGATGATGACCGTTCGGTTCCCGCCTTCGTCCCCAATCCCGCTCATCCCATCGGACGAGAAGGACATAATAGAGGTCAAGTCGTGAGATAGACTCCCGAAGTAGACGAACACCGACACGCCCGGGAACATCCCCACAACCGAGGATACTAAGTAGTCGATGAAGCGAACTCGGGTGACCGACAGTACGTAGTTCAGCACTGAGGCGGAACGAGAGGTTAAGATTGGTAATAGTAAGACAAAGATTATGAGAGCAGTTCGTGTTACCATTATAGGGCAGCATAGGCGAGAGGCGCAGAAGAAGCACTATCTTCCAGCCAACTGCCTTCTTCCCAATGGCCTGCAAGAAACAAAAACAATATTCTGTTAACACAGTGGTCGATTGATTATTTGATTGCGTAGTTGTGGTTCGATTAGGGCATACCTGGTCCATAAGTGCTACTTTTGGGTACTGCTGGGACAGGGAGGAGACCCACGATCGAAAAAGTGTCCGACCGAGTACGAAAGCGACCACAGAGCCTAAAGATTGCGATCGGGGAGATTAAGAACAAAAATCAAATTGAATCCTAGCTAAACGCAAGGCAGTTATGTGAGAGCCTTACCCAAACAGCAGCCCGTGAAGGAGAAAAGGAACCCAAACCACAGGCCAAACAAGTATCCTGCAGCCAGCGTAGCCAAGGTGGCTTAAGAAAGGAAGGCCGATATGAGCGGAGGAGAACTTGTCGTAAAAAAAAAATATGGAAGGGGCTGTACGTACTTGGAATGAAGATAAGAGTACTAAAGGCAGTAGCAAAAATATAAATAACACCTCCCATCATGCCAAGCGTTCGAATCCATTGGAGAAATATAATAACAAGATGTTGGAAAGAGGAGAAGTGGACGCCGAAGACGATAACGCAGGTCAAGAAGGTAAGAAGGACAATGGCTCGAGAGATGTCCTTGCCAGAAGAGGCTAGGGTGCCGATAGCCTGTTTGAGCTTCGAGGCTAGCTTTTGAGTCGCTTGTTGAGAGTTCAGGAGAACGATGCTAGCCCGTCGCCGCAGTCGAGGAGAGAGAGTAGAAAGGAAAGAATTCGTAATGCGGTCGGTCTCTTGAGAGGAGAATAAAGAAGAGGAAGGAGGAAGAGGTGATTTGTCGTCGTCAAAGCTCATCGTTCGGGTCTCGATGAGGATAGACCCCGAAGATTTGTTGTCGTGTTCAGCGCATGCCAGTAAGAGAGGGCAGTTGTCGTCATGGTGAAGATCAATATTCATTGCTGCCTCGCGAAAGGACGTAGCAAAGTTCAGGTTCTAGTCTGTTCGTTTCTAAAATCGCACTAGCGAAAGTAGAGCGAGTCTTCTTTCGGGTTCGATCAACGAAACGAACGAGGAACAATCAGACTATGATTCCAATTCCTCACCACAACCGAGGCATAGAGCGCTCAAGAGGAGACGCCGTGAGGTTAAAAGAACGACCTGAAGTCGAGAGAGGAAGACCGCCGGAGAAGGGCGGAGCACACCCCCAAGAGCAACGTTCGCAATTTGGGGAGTCTGTGTGGCGACTTTACCGGTCTTTATCCTGGTATGGAAAATTACGAGGGGGTCGACATTTCGACAACGACACGCGACAGGTGCAACTTTGAACATGAGAGAACCTATGGGTAAGTGTCTCCTTGGTGTCTTCACATAACCGGTTGTTTTCGAAGTGTCCGAAATGAGCTACCTTAAATTGTAGGCGCTGATTGGTGTTGTCATTTATAGGTCCCCAAATTAAAACTACAAGTAGTACTACCAATATTTTCAATCTTGAAAACGTTTTGGTTCGCGATAGAAATTAACTCTGCTTGGTCAGGTTGACGATTACCTGCTTGATCTCGCCAAGCTGGTTCTTCAGGTCTTTCACTTCGGCCTTCAGCGAGTTTAGCTGACCCTGCACCAGGATCAGCTGATCCCGGTTAGACCTGTCGTGGACAAAATGTATCTGATTAATCTGATATGATTAAATAAATGTATTGTCCTTCAACCTCCAAAAAAACAGGAACGCATACAAAAAAAAGGGGACCGGCTAACCTTTCTGAGTCCTCCTTCTTTGGCCGGCCACGTCTTTTAGGAGGCCCATTCTCAGTCTTGGCTGGCCGACCGAGAGCAGCTGCAGCAACGTAGGAATAAGCCACTAGGTACAAGTAAAAGGGAAAAAACATACGTTCATCTTCACTAACTGGTGGCCTTATCTTTGGCGGACGTCCTCGCTTCTTTGGTGGTGGCGGGCCTGCCGCAGCATTGGCGGCAGCAGCAGCCAGAGTAGAGTCTACAGATCTGGGCCTGTAAGGGAAATACTCAGGGATTAATAAATACCATAAATAGAGAAAGTAGAGAAATACATATTCCAAAATCAATAATTATTTATAAATAAAAACTAAATGGTGCAAGGAAGTTGTTCGATAGTGCTATTGTTACGATAAGTAGCTCTTCTATGATAAATCGAGAGCTGAAAAAGCTTGTTCACCGACCTTCCTCTGGCTCTTTTCACTGGGGGCTGTAAGGACACAGGCTCAGTAGTGGGTTCAGCTGGTTTGCGGCCGCGCTTCTTCGGCAGATCTAGGCCACGATGCTCTGTGGGAGATTTCATTTGCTCTTCATCTCGCATTGTCACAGTCGTAGGTACATCGTTGTTGGCGTTGCTGGCTCCATTACCAGTAGGTGTGGTTGGAGTTGGACCCTCATCCTCCATGTTCGTGTCTACGTTTGTTTATTTTTTTTCCTACTGCCTTTTCTCTTAACACGAAATAGTTTTCTTCAGCCGCTATGGAGTACGCAACCAAGATCTTTTGATTGGTCGTGTTTCAAAGGCTCAAAGGCTTACCTTTAGTTTTGAGCGACTTGTTCGTTCGCCTCTCAGCGCACCAGTTGCAACAGTTTCATGCGCAGGGTTTTCTGGTGGTGGACACAGTCGTACCCCAACGGCTGCTGCGTGCTCTGGAGCTTGAGTGCGAATCCCTGCAGAACAAACTGCCAAGCAAACAGCTGGAGCAAGATGCCGGATGCGTTATCGGTTTCTTCTTTCTTCCCTCTCACCCGCTATTTCTTGTTGCTGATGACTGTCTTCAAGAGCCCATGGGCGTGCAGGCCGCAAGCGAAACGATGACTCGCGAAGCATACATCGATGAGCGCAGCAAGCGCACCAACACCACGATCGCGGAGCAGTTTCTCTTTGGCGCCCTGATCCGAAACATGCTGGAGCAGCTGATGGGCACTGATCTCTATCTGGTATGTTTAGACACACTTTTGTAGCGCTGTGTGAAACCTATGGGCTGATCCTCATTGGGAATTCCCCGCATACAGTTCAATGAACAGTATATCGTGAAGACTCCTCATGCTGGAGAGGGATCTAAGTTTGTCATGCATCAGGTCTCTACCGCCTTCCTCTCTCCTCTTACAAGGCGGTCCGTTACTCACGGACATCGAAACAGGATAGTCAGTATGTTCATCAATTGAAGCAGGAGGATATACCTCCATACATATCCGTATGGTGCGCACTTGATGACATGAACGAAGAAAACGGATGCCTCTATGTACTTCCATATCCCTCTGCCAAGAGCTCAGCAGCAGTTACAGTATTTTCAACGCCCACGGAATACACGCGACATCACCTCTCCTTGACCAGCGGCTACTCTCCAAGTTTACTCGGAGGTAGGATTTGTTTATTTCTCTAACGCGTGGCAACGAATGCTCCTGAACTTTCTTTTCCCCAACATTTTTCTTAAGGTTCTGGTGAAGTCCGAGGCGAGCGACCACTGCTGGTGGATAAAG
Organism: Acanthamoeba culbertsoni; assembly: GCA_000826265.1. Classification (NCBI taxonomy): domain Eukaryota; phylum Discosea; order Longamoebia; family Acanthamoebidae; genus Acanthamoeba; species Acanthamoeba culbertsoni. The sequence continues at coordinate 4,233 of CDFF01072369.1, read as the reverse complement.
GCAGCATCATATTTCTCTCCTCCCTTGTATATCACCGTAGCGGGGCGAATATATCCGATATGTCGCGGCGAGCCTATATGCCTCAGTACAGCTGGGGACCTGTCCGCTTCACCACCTCCCGCAGAACTCAGAACGTTGCGTTCGCCATACCTCTAATTTGAATATTTGGCGGGAAATTGTGCTCCGAAAAATTTTGCAGAAGAAAAAAAAATAGAAGAATAACCAGTTGATAGATTGCAACTTCGTTTCTACGATGGATGGTTCAGGAGAACCCAGCAGTAGTCCTACCAAACCCTCGCAAACATCAGAATCTACTGTTCCATCAGTATTTGGAAGGCAAGAGTTTAAACCAGATGAAAGGAATGCAATTCGTGAACTCCTGCAGCAAAAGCTGGGCAAAGAACATTTAGCCACACGCCCGGGCAGTGCAGGAGGTAAATCTATTCCTACCAACCTGCAGGCCAAACTCAACTAACCTTTTCACTTACCTCACATTTAGCCAGTTTTACCTATGTCGAGAGTTGGAAAGCGATCGAGCTTGCCAATCAAATCTTTGGCTTCAACGGCTGGAGTTCAGCAGTTGTAGATATAACACCTGATTATGTGTGCTTCCGCTTCTCTCCTAACGGGAAGCACAACTGTTACTTACTCCTTGTTCAGATTGAACAGTCTGGCAAGGGGCGGTACTCTGTTGGCGTGACTGCTGTTGTAAAAGTAATGCTGAAGGATGGCACTTATCACGAAGACGTCGGCTACGGGATGGCTGAGCATCCCAAGAAGGGCTCTGCCATTGAAAACGCAAAGAAGGTTTGATTCCTCTCGTCCATTTCGTGAAAGCCTGCAGCACTTCTTCTTATGTTAAGGCGTTGATACACGCACGCCAGGAAGCTGTTTCTGATGCTCGCAAGCGCGCGTTGCGATTGTTTGGTAATGCTCTGGGCAACTGTCTGTACGACAAAGAACATCTACAGAAGCTTAAAAGCGCCAAGAAGGTCAGTCGTCACGACTTCTTTCTGCGATTGCCAACCGGTGAGGCGTATTGAGTAACGCTCATATATCTTCCCTCCTTCTCCTTCTCTACTTTTCAGGGCGAGACAGGCTATCTTCCTTCCACTGTGTCCAACCCCGCGCACGAGGCGGAAAAGTCACAGGTCTCCTATGGCGACACACACCATCAAGCCGCTGCCGCCTCCCTTCCTCCGACACAGATCCAGCCCTCCACGGCGGTCAATCAGCCTGCGCCCGCCAACGCCTCCTCAACTCTGCTAAGAGGAGCTCCTGGCGGCGTCGCCGGTTTCAACGGCAACTCACCTAATATTGCCGCGCGGCAAACCGTAACTGCACAGCCGCCGGTGGGGTCGTATGCGGCGGCCCAGAGACTGCCAATCGCGCCTTCGGCGACGTCCGTTAGCAACGGGCAAAGCCAGGTGGTTGCTGCGACTACGGACTACGGCGACGGTACGCACAAGGGGGGAGGGGACATCCGACCTGTTATCTTGGCCTTCCAAACCAACGATAGGCTTTGCCTCTTCCTTGCCGGCAGGGTTTGATGAAGAGGCCTTCTACAGCATGGCGCTGGCCACCGAGTCGCAGCAATCCCAAGCACAGACGCCCTCGCCGCAGTATGGGGCAGTCAACGGCAAGCGAGCCGCTCCCGACTCGGGTTTCGGTTACCAGCCAGCACACCA
>CDFF01072368.1:7772-24219 GCA_000826265.1 Acanthamoeba culbertsoni | reverse complement strand
CCCCCCCACACCGTCCCTCCTCCCTCCCTCCCCAAATCTCCATTGCCATCTCCCGTGGAGACATACCCTGCTAATTCGATTGGCCGCGTTAGTTTGGTACGTATTTTGGGTACATGACGGAGAGCTATGCCAGGGTCGTCGTGGACAAGATCTTGGCCACCGGGGGCGGCCTCTTCACGGCCCGGACCGTTCGTGAGTGGCTGTGGGAAAGTCGCGATCCTCTCCTGGAGCTTGTGGCCCCCACTCTCGCCTCCAAGTCCGTCCTCGTAGGAAACGAGGTACCGTTCCCCCCCCCCAATGCGGACCGTGAGGAAACAATGAGAGGGGCGCAGGGGGGTGGGGTGGAAGCGCGGTTGCTCCACCACCCTTCCGTGGCGGAACCCTCGTTCTTACCGGCCTTTGGGCTCAGACCACCATGGATGCAGCGCGATCCCGCCACAATGCATCAGTGAGCTGGACTGGCAAGCGCCGCATCGAGGACATAGGCGGCTACATCGAGTGGGAGGGCCTAACCGTCCTGCGGGGCGTCTATGCGCGGGACATTCCTATTTCTGGTGTGAACAACATGGGACAATTTGCTCCCTTCCTCGACCTCGAATCGCGGCTTCACACTTGGGACAACTACTACATGAGACCCGTAGGACTTCCCTCTGCACGCCTTCTTGTGGTCCCTTCGAAGCCAACCCCTCCCTCCCCCCCAATGCCCATGTGCATGTGTAGATCACGCTGGTTCCCTCGCACATGGTCGAGTTAAAGGGCGTGCGCATGATTCGCTACCTTGTAGACAACGCCACCTGGGCCATCAACGAAACCCTCTTCAACTCGATTCCCGTATTTTCTCCCCTCCCCTCCTCCCCCTTCCACACCTACGGCGCGCACCAACACAGCGAGCAGGGATTCGCCAACATGACGGGCGCCTACTACGGTGCCACCGTCTTCCTTTCGAACCCCCACATGCTCGGCGCCAACCTGAGTTGGCCCTCGCTCATTGACGGTATCTCCTCCCTCCTCTCCCCCTCCGCCCTCCTGACCATGTGAGCGGGTGTGCATTAGGTTTTCGTTTGCCTGATTTTGAAAAAGATGTCACCGTGATCGACGTGGAACCCAACAGTGGGACCATCACGCACTACGACGAAGGCCTGGAGATTAACGTCTACCTGGCACGCAACTTTTCACCTCTGTTGCTTTGCTAGCCTCCGCCCGTAGTTGGGCGGGAGTGTTCATCAATCTGATGTGAATTCACTCTATATAGGACCCAAAGAGCAGCTACTTTGATATCTACTACCCGGATGTGAAACGAGATGTGATGATTCCCCTGGTGTGGACGAGAGAATTCGGCCTCCTCAATGATAAGGACGCCGAAGCCGTCCGGTCCGTCCTATATTTTGCGTTCGAGTTGCAGGCTGATATGTTCTGGGCACTATTGGCCGTGGGTTCCTTCCTGCTGATCCTCTCTGTCCCGGCTTTCGTCGTACTCCTCCGCTGCTACCGTCATACTTCCCGTGCTGCCTACCAACCCGTAAGCATCAACGACCCTGACCTAGTGTACAGGTACTACACTCCCCGTTTCCCTGGCTTATTCTAAGTGTATCGCATTACCAGGGAGGACACAGCTCTTGACGACCTCACTTATTGAGATCCTTGCCGCTTTATTTATTTTATTTTTATTAAATTATTTTCCGCCACACGAGTAATAAAAGTCCTTTTTCTTTCCGCTACTTGCCCGGCCTGTCCATCTCAACATCGCTGCCGAAAATGTCACACATTTTCACTCCCCTTTATGGCAAGACCATGTCCCAGCCACTGCCGGCAAAGGAGCTCAGTGCCTTTAAGAGTCTACCTGTAAATTCTACTAGCTCCGATTTCTTATATTGCTGCTAATCTTTGTGCTTGTGCCACTGCAGAAACTTATAGACATGAAACAGCATAAAAAGGCACTAAAGACTATTGAAGGAATACTCAAGAAATGCCCAGACCACGGGGGTACGAACAAAGACTAAATCGTGAGAATTATTGACACCGTTTCGGCAGAGGCACTGGCGATGAAGGCCTTTGTACTGCGCTCGCAGAACCCCGAGAACAAGGACGAGGTGTACGAGATCCTGAAGAGGGGCTTGGCGAAGGACGTAAGGAGTCACTTGTGTACGACATGGCCACCCAAGTCTTGGTGTCCTGGTGTCTCGAATCAACACTTAAGTGCTGCTGTGGCTCAGGTTGGCACATATACGCTATGCTCGCCCAGCAGGACCGCCAGTGGACTGAAGCGGTCAAATGCTTCCGTCAAGCCCTTCGGGCAGATGATGTGCGTCTTTTCTCTGCTCTCTCTGAGACTCTCCTCAATAGCGGTTTACGAAGTTGGTTTATGCAACAGAAAAATGTGAAGCTGCTGCGAGAACTGGCCAGCTTACTGATCCAGATCAGGGACACCGCTGGCTACGTGGAAGTCAGGCAGAAGCTGTTCAATATCGAGCCCGGCAATCGAGTGAACTGGATCGCCCTTGCCATCGCTCACCACCTTCATGGCGACTTCGAGGCTACCCTCAAGATGCTCCAGGTTCGTTCCTTGTCCTGCATTAGGGGTGCCTTTCTCCCGCTCCTTGTTGTTGATGTTGTTGGACCGTTGGGGGGGGGGACACGCGCCCATATAGGCCTACGAAAAGGCTACGGAGAACACGCCCGTTGAAATGCACATCCAGAGCGAGTTCCAGCTGTTCAAGGTAGCGTCTCATCCTCCAGCGCTCTGGGTCGGGTTTGCTCGTGCACCCTCCCCTCCTCATCGTCCTGTGCTGTGTTGTTTTTGCGTTTTTTTGTTTCTTTGTTATTTTTTTTTGGGGGGGGGTTCTCCTTTCAGAATCTCGTGATCGAGCAGGCCAAGTCCGCTCAGGATGCCCTCGCCCATCTTGAGCAGGCAGCATCGTACATCCCCGACAAGCTCACGCTCAAGGAGAGAAAGGGTGTGTCGTCTCCCGCCACAATTATTTTGCGATAGAATGACCCCCTTAACAACAAACAAACAAACAAACAACACCCTCACAGTCGAGTTGTGCCTCAAAGCGGGAAAGAACGAGGAAGCCGAGAAGGTCTACCGCGAGCTATTGCAGCTCAACCCCGAGAACTACAACTACTACTCTGGATTGCGAAAGGCGATGGGCCTTTGGGCGCCCTCCGGTAGGGCCAACAACCCCTCCTCCCTTCCCTCAACGTGTTGCCGACGCATTTTTCCGCTGCTGCTGAGCAGGTACCGGTTCGCTCAGCAGCGAGCAGGTCAGCAAACTGCAGACCACCTTTGCGGAGCTCCAGAAGCTGTTCTCACGGGCCAATGCCCCCTTGCGCATCGCGCTCGATTTCCTTGAAGGTAACGCACCCCCCCCCTTCCCTCCCCACAATCAAATCCAATCCTAGCAAGGGGGACTGCCGCTGGGATGCTGTTTATTGATGATATAGAAATATAACCGGGGACACGCCAAGTCATTGGGCCGTGGCCGGTCCCTTCCTATGTGCTGGATTGACGAGTCTCACGCGTTTGGGTTGCCGATCCATCGTGCTCGGTGTGCAGGGGATGCCTTCATCTCGGCGCTGTCTAACTACGTTCGCCCGAGGCTGCGCAGCGGCAAGCCCTCGCTCTTTAGTGAACTCAAGTCTCTCTACGCGCGCGGCAGTGACCATGCTTTCTTACATCCCGACAAGGTGGGGCAGCACCGGCCTTCCCCTCCTCGTTTCCTCCGTGTCCGTTCATGTCCGCGATCCATTCAATAACGAATGAATGCCATGCCATGCCACAGGTGGAGCGTATAGAGCGGCAGTTTGAGGGCTATCTCACATGTCTGCGCGCCCACAAGAAGTTCGACACCTCCGGTACTCCCTGCCTCTCGCCCCTCTGCCTCTTGGCCTCCTCATATTCCCCTGCACTCGCTTCCGAGAGAGCAGAGAGAGCAGAGAGAGCAGAGAGGCTTACAGGTGGTGTTGGTTTTTGTTCTTGTGGTGGCAGACGGGCAGGAGGAAAGCCCCTCCACCCTGGTGTTCACTCTCCACTTCGCGGCGCAGCACTTCGATGCGAAGGGGGACTTTGCCCGCGCGCTGCAGCTGGTCGATGAAGCCATCGAGCACACCCCCACCCTCATCAACCTCTACGTAGCCAAGGCCCGTATTTACAAGGCACGCACCCCCTCCCCCCTCCCTCGCTCCCTCGTGTATGTATGGCCTGCTCATCTTATGGGGCGGCGTGCAGCATGCTGGCAGCTACGCTGAGGCCGCGACCCAAATGGAGACTGCCCGCAAGCTGGACCTGGCGGACAGGTTGCATTCCACACACACACACACACACACACACACACAAACACACACACAAACACACATATATAAAGACACACACACCCTACTCGCCCCCCCCTTCAATCCCCCCCTTCTCTGCAACGATCTTCCCGCTTCCCTGTGGGTATATACATAGCCTAAGGGCAATGGTGTGCAATGGTGATGCGGGGTAGGTACCTCAACACGGTGTCCACCAAGTATCTGCTGCGAGCCGGCCAGCGAGAGCAGGCCGAAGCCACCGTTGGCCTCTTCACCAAGTGGGTAAGAGAGAAACTCCCCGCCCTACAGCGATGACGATGGCGATAATGATCGACGCACCGTGCCCTTATATATTGCGTGCCCTTTTTTGCTTTAACTTCTCCTCACCGCCGCGTGTGGTGGGCAGGACGCGGCCGGGCAGAGCAATCTGTATGAGATGCAGGCCTCGTGGTACGAGCTTGCCCTGGGGGCCGCCTACCGCAGGGCTGGTGATCTGCCCAACGCCATCACCCAGTATGGCAATGTGATCAAGGTGGCGTACCGCACTCACCACATCCCCAACCAACGCGCGCGCGTGAGACGAGTAGGGGAGGGTTGGATTGGGGAGGGGAGGGGAGGGGAGGTGTATCTCTGCGGGCCTTCTCTTTTCATGATGCTATCACAACGCGCGCGTGTTGTCTTCCCCTCCCCACGCGTTCTGATTGTGCGTGCGTGCAGCATTTCCACGACTTCGATGAGGACCAGCTGGACTTCCACTCCTACTGCATCCGCAAGCTGACGCTGCGAGCCTATCTTGACATGCTTCGTTGGGAGGACAACATTCGCTCGCATCGTTTCTATTATCGCGCATCGACCAGTCTAGTCGAGGTAGATTATCGCTCACCCGCTCGACACGTTTCCTTCTCTTCCCATCCCCCCCTCTACCCCTCATTGGGCATCACTTTTCTCATGTTGATGGATTCTTCTATACTACCTTCTCTGCTCTCTCTGCTCTCTCTCTCTCTCTCTCTGCTCTATCTCCCTCCCACTGCAGTGCTACCTGGAGTGGCTGGAGCAGCAGGATCGTGTGCAACAGCAAGGCAATGGCGGGTCGGCCAAGTCGGGCGCCACTGGCCAGGATGACGAGGAAGCCAAGGTCAGGCGGAAGGAAGAGAGCAAGAAGAGGCGTGCTGAAGCCAAGTCACGCGCCGCCACTCCCCAATCCTCCGCCAGCGAAGTCAAGGAGGATGAGAAGAAGTCCGCCTCGCCCTCCGCTCCCACGGATGTGCGTCACACACCCCCTCCCTCCCTCCTCCTCGCTGCTTTAGGGTAGTGCATCGCTCATGCAGTTGCGATGGCGCAACAACGCTGTGGCCAGCAGATGAGTAAAGTCGACGCTCTGGCGGAAGCCATCAAGTTGGTGGGCCTGCTCGAGAAGTCGAACGGGGACAAGTTGCACGTGCAAGTGCTGGCGGTGCAGGTTTACCTCCGCGCAGGTGACGACCCCCTCCTCCACCCCCTTCGCCTCATGGGTCACCGCACCCCAGTATTGTGACAATTGCTGTTTTTTTCCCCCACTGTTCCTCTCCCCTCCCTCCGGTGCCATTCGCATGTCGCCACACATGCTGCACAGGCAATTATCCTGCGGCGCTGGAAGCTCTCAAGAAAGCGCGGGGAATGCAGGCGGACCATCCAGACGTGCACCGCTGCTTCGTTCGCTTTTTCAGACAGGCTTCGACAACCACTAGCGCGGAATCTGTCATGAAGGACGCACACGCCCTGCTGAATGGCGCGAAGCTGGAGGAAATCAATGAGGCCTTCTTGGCCAAACATCCGGATTCCCTTGCTCACCTCGTGGCAGGCATGCACACAGCCTCTGCTTAACCCCACCCCCCCGGTGGGCCACTTTGCCGTGGCCGAGGAGTGCAAGCTCACCCTCCCCCCTATCCCTTTTCCATCCCTTTTCAGGTGCGGAGATGAAATTGCTGCTCGAAGGCGAACTGAAAAAAGCGCAAGTCGCGTCTCTTATCCGAGCCGATGCCTCCGCCACACTCCAGGTAGGACCTCTCTCATCTCGGCGCGATTGTGTGCAACTCTCACATCACCCCCATCTCCAGGACATGGAGCACGCTTACCGGGTGCTTTCGAGTGTATTTGGGGGTGTTGACCAGGTTGCAGCCTTCCAGCGCCAGGCGCACCTGCGATTCCCTCTTGCCACTGCCTTCGCTCCTCCCTCAGCCCCAACTGATGACACCAACGCTGAGCAGTCCTGACCTTTTTCTTCTTGCCGATCAATAAAGTAGTAACCTACTGCCGGGGGAGCGAAATGAAGCCGTATATGCCTCATTTAGTTTCACGCCAGCAAACCCAGTTCTTGAATTCTGCTGCGACAAGCAGAGGAGGAAGTAGCCAGAGAAGACAGCAGGTCCGCCGCCACAGGGCGGAGACCACTGGGCGCTCGGGTAGCTGAAAAGCCGACGGGCATTGGTTAACGATCAATTTCGCGCCACCGGGCACAGAGGTCACGTACGCTCGGGAAGCAGCGGCCCCTCGCCAGACCACGGCTCGTAGGCACACAAATCGCGGATGCATGCCTGGAGTCACCCAACCAACAACCCGCAGTGCATGCACAAAGACAGCTGCGCCTCAGTTCTCCAAAATACCGAAGCGAGTGTAATTGTCAAAACGGAGACCCAATGGTACCGTTGGCGCGTCGGTGAGTAGACGTTCTAACAGGAGCGTGCGCTCCCAACGGGAGGGTCGCTGGTCCGCACCGTGGGACGCAAAAGGCTGGGCCGCGGGTAGATCGAATAGGTAGGAAGCTACGTGATGGATGGCCAATGCGTAGAGAGTGGGCGAGCGAGCCCTTGAGAGGCGATGAGGCGAAACCAGAGCCGTTTCGTAGAGTCGCAACATTTCGGTGTTCGTTTCAGAGGGATACAAGAACCACTGCATGCCCAAAGGTACTTGATCCTCTCTGCCAAGAACAAAGCCGATGATCGCGCAGGAAAGGGGAGGTTAAACGTCAAGAGAAGGACGCTAGGCAAGCAGGACAGTGCATGTACGGTAGATGTAGGGCGTGGAGAGAATCCAGAAGTTCCGTCCACAGAAGTATTCTGTAGCGTGCGGGCTGTCGCATATCCAGCAGCAGCCACAGGGCCTTGTATCATCCCCCACCACAATGATCGGGTCACTGGATCAATGGGCGCGTGTTGCTTTTGGTTGCAAGGGTACCCTGGCGAATAGGGGGTGCCCGTAGGAACCCGCCGAAAAGTGTTCCGTGAGGCGCGAAAAGAGGCCAAAGAAGCCAGGGACGTCCCGCTCATACTCCACAAATCCGCTCTGTGTGTGTGTGTGTGTGTGCGTGTGCGTGTGACTTAAGTCTTTCTCGCCGCATGCATTATGTCACACACACACACACACACACACACGAACACAGAGGGGGCGTACGGGGGCGGCGCTGGCAGCAGAGCTGGGGTAGGGTAGCTGTGGGCTGTAGATATCGAGCAGGGAGCTGATAAGGCCAGCGATGGCCTCATCGAACACGAGGGCGCCTGAAGACAAGAGAAACACCTTCATCACGCAACTGCACTTGACCGCCAACGGCACACGCTTCATGACTGCAAACATGTCCGATGTGAGAATGAAAGAAGACTGCCAAAATCCAAACCCAATATTGGGAGAGGGGGGGGGAGAGGCAAGCTTACCGGACGGAACCTCTTGCTCAAGGAAGAGGACGAACTGCAGCGCAGCCCGCATTAATCCGGGTGGCGGAGACAAGCTTTCCTCGTCTTCATCGCTTCCCTCGAGGGCCTTGAGGAGGAAGGCCAGTGTGCGAACGTAGATGAACATAAACATATAAATACATAAATAAATACATCAATAAATGACACGACCACAAGAGACCTGGACACATTCAGGCGGGCCGGGGCCAGGGAGGGGGGGGGGCAGGGATACGTACGCCAGAGTGGAGAGCGCTGAGGAGAGAGTAGTAGTGGTTGAAGGGGAGGAACATCCACTCCCGGTCGGCAAGCGGTAGCTCGGGCGCCTCATCGACCGGCACCAGCAGATGGTCGCGCCGCCAGCCGCCCGCGAGCTCCGCGGCCTCCAGGGAGGCCTTCGCGTCTGGATCGGCCATGGAGAATGGCTACTAAGCCACACGTTCAAAGGCGGCTTGTAGGCAGACCAGAGAGCAGGCAGACATACATGGCCCTATGGCTGCACGGTAGAAAGGCAGCAGCTCCTCGCACGCTTGCGCCACTGTCATCCGATCAAGATCCTGCCCGCGGTTCACACAAGGTCGCAGCAGCACCTCCTCTACCAACCTTGCACACGAACACACACACACACACACATACAGAGAAAGAGCAGAGAGAGAGCAGAGAGAGCAGAGAGAGACACCCGCGAAAGAAAGTCCCACGTTTGCGGTGTGTACATCAGTGAATCTGTTGACGAGCGCGCAAGCACATGGCGCATGATGGCGGAGAGGAACGGTGGAGGCATACCGCAGGGCATAGGGAGAGTCACCGGGACCAATCCAAGGGAGCAGCTCACAGGCGCGAGAGAGGGCCCAGAATCGCTCCCCGCCCAGCTCGGTCCGCGGGCAGGATCGAGAAACATCGCCAGCGTCATCATCACCCACGCATGAGGCAGTAAACAGCAGGGCGTGCACGGCTGCGAGCACGAATGGCCTTTTTGGGAAGTGGCGGCGCCAATAGGCCGCTGTCGTATTCGAGTCGTCTACGGAGGAAGCCTGCATGCACGCACGCACGCACGCACGCACGCACGCAACGGGCATGACCAGGATTGTGTGTGTGTGTGAGCAGAGCCGCGGTGCCAGGGTACCCTGGCGCATCTGCCTTGGAACACTAGGAGTAGCCAGTTTGGGGGGGGGACATTTGGCGGGAGGGGTTGGTACCCTGGAGGAGACCGGTAGAACTTCCAGGCAATGGCGGAGGAGGGCTCGCGCGGACTGGTCCAGGGGATAGCGGTGCCCCTTGCCATCGACCTCGGTCCCCGCGGCCGCTTCCTCAGTTTCCATCTGCGCTTCGCGGCAAAGGGGGATGAGGGAGGGAGCCAACTGCAGGAGACAGAGCAATAGGCGTAGGAGGGCGCCGAGAGTATCGACTGCGACAGCGTGAAGCCCGTAGAGCAGATGATCACGCGGGCATGCGATACGGGCATGACCGATGCACCGCTCTATGCTTTCCTCCTCTGGGGACTGTGCCGGCCTGCGCATTCGCCCCCCCCCCGCCCCCACAAAAATCCCGCCGCCGATACATCACGAGCGTGAGTGGAGGATGCATGGGGGCGTGATGGATCACACGAATCCTGAACAATAAGAACACACGCGCACAAGAGAGCACAGAGCAGCGAGCACAGAGCAGACGACACAGGAGGAAAAGGAGAGAGAGAGAGAGAGAGAGAGAGGGAAGCCACCAGGAAGAATGAGGCAGCTGGTCCGTTACAAAGTCAACAAGGCGCGACGCTAACGTCTCAGCAGAGATGGCCCGAAGAAAGGAGAGGGCCCAGTCGTCCAGCGCCTCCTCACCAGGCCCGGACGCAATATCCCCCGGAGCAGCAGCAGCAGCAGCGCGGTGCGTCCAGTGAGTGGCAAGCAAGTGTAGGGCGCCGGTAAGCACGCGGAGCAGAGCAAGAGCATGGGCTGATGAGCCATGCAGCCGGCCTGTACGAGAGTCGCGAGACGGCAGGGCACGAAGGAGGGCAGGCACCAGTGAGGGGAGCAGCGCCGAGGGTCCCTCCACAAGCCCCGCCACCTGCGCCCAAGTTACCAGCGGGTCGCTGTCGCCATCCTGCTGCCCCTGCTCCGTTGCGACCACACCGCCAGACGGGTCAAGGAGAAATGAGAATGGAGAGGGAGGCGAGGGGGGGAGGCGAGAGGGAGGAGGCACCCGCGACAGCGCTGCCGCACAGGTGAGCACGCGAAAGAAGGGCAGAACGACTGCGGAGCGGTCGAGAGCAGAATGGGTGAGGTTCAGGCACGCAGCGTACGGCAGGAGACGGGGAAAGAGGGGCACGAAGGCGCGTGTGTGAAGGCCATAGCTAGCGCACGCTGTCCAGGTCCGCAAGGCCTCGATGAAGAGATCCTGGGCGACGCAGCTGGGCACCAAAACCCCGCCAACCACGAAGCGTAGCATCGAATCCAGGAGACCCTCTGTCACGCAGCGCTCCGCCAGCACACGACTGGCCTGACATTGCACACGAACCAGCCGCAACGCAAGCGGCAACGGGTGTATGTAGGGCCGCGCGACTTGGTGTTCTTGTGCCCCCTCCCGCCGATCCCCTCCCTCCCCATCCCCTCCCTAGACTCGCCACAAAGACACACACACCACACAACAGCAGAGAGCTGAGACTTGATCATGCACGAAAATAAGCCAGCTTCCCCTTCCCCTTCCCCTCGCCTCTCCCCTTCTCCTTTTTGTTTTCTCTCTTCAACAGACACGGCAGGGTGCAGACTCAACTGGGCGGGCACAGTACCTCAAGAGGAACCACTTCAATAAAGAGCTGACGCACACACGCCCACAGGCGCGGGCAATCGGCGACAAGGTGAGCGGCGGCCGGGGAATGACGACAGATACGGATCAGGATGGATAGGATGCCCTCCACCGCCATTTCCAAGCGTGCGACCTACATACGCCACATCACGCAATTGCACGCAGCATGAGCATCGTGGGGCCTCACGACTGACCCTCCGAATGGTCCGAAGGCTCGTCGTCTCATGAAAGCATCGTGCCTCGAGGAGGTAGCGCATTCGTGGGAGGAGGTGCATCAGCAAAAGGCCGCGCACGAGGTCCTTCCGCGCGATCGCTTCGGGCAGCTCGTCCCCATCGGTATGGGCGATCCCCTCGGCAGACGCAAAGAGACTGTGGTCAGACGGCTGTTAGCAACCTGTCGTCAGAGCAAGCGCAAGAAGCGAGGGGAGGGGGGAGGGAGGGAATAAGAGAGCGGCCCCACCCCAAAGATGAATCGGGCACAAGAGGAAGGGCTTCGATGCCGCGGAGGGTTGGCCACAGGACGCCATCGACCGCGTCTCCATCTTTGCGGTCGCCAGTGAGAAACGCGCACAAAGCATCGATGGCACTGACCACAACGGAGGCGCTAGTGTCATCCAATGCACTACGAAGCAGCAGGGGCAACCGAATCGCAAATAGTGCGTTTCCGAGAGTGCCTGCGAACAGGCCGCACGCACGCATGAGTCTTGTCGACACACGCGAGTTTGCGATGGTATGTTCATCGGATTGAGCATCATCAAAGGGCTTCGGGGAGGGGGGGGGTGTGCACCTCGAAGCGCTTGAGGGTAATCGCCGGCCCAGAGCTTCCTCGCGACACCGGCAAGAAGGCGGAAGGCAATAATCCGCTGTGGCGCCACTAAAGATCGAGCCAAGTGGGCGGCTTCCTCGAGGGTGTAGCCCGCCCGTGCTTCGTCCTTCCCGTGGTGATGCAGCCCCGCGTGAATGGGCACATCTGCTTGCATAGAAATCGATCAATCCTATCGTCTTCCGCTATAATGAAGGACTCATGCTGCAGCACCTACGTCGGGCGCAAGCAGTTCCCCTGCGAAGTCGAACCGGCATGTCTCCAGAGCGGTGGATGTATCCAGAGGTGGTGGGGGCTTGGCGGCAGCTCTCGGGTCGTGGGCAGCGCCTTGACCGGCATCAGTAGAGGAATCTGCGACGCCATGATCATAGGATATGCCTTCAGACTTGATGACGCCGCCGACCTCACCCATCCAGCGCATTTTCTCGCGTTCCAAGTCTTGGCCGGGGAAGCCGACAGATGATGTGGAGCCCTCTTGTTGTTTCGTGGTAGCACTCCTAATATTGCCAAGAAGGGTCATTGTCAGCCGATGTAGCTATAGGTGTTTGGGGGGGGGAACAGCGGCTGAGGAGAGGGTGCCCGAATAAGGAGCTCAGGGGTGAGAGAGGAGGCTTCTGCCGGCGGGCACGCAGGCGGAACATCTCAACGACTTTAGGGCTAAGTACACGGACGATCTCGGCTTGGGCAGTAGCTATCTCCTCGCGAGACATAGCTGCAAGCTTGCGCGCATTTTCTTCGTGTATCTCGTCCTCAAGTCCCTTCGGAACAATGCCCTCTATCCGTTCCTTCTGTGCGCACTCGATCGGTTTCTCCCTGCGGGAAGATGCTACAAAAGAGCGGTGGGCCACACGAGGGAAACCACTTGCGACTGGGGCAGCAGAAAATGCAGGCATGGCAGGAGGCACGGTGGCCCTCTCGATGATATCGCCTACGACAGTGGGGATCACTGCCCCACCTACTTCTGCAGGCTCCCTTGTGGGTAACTCAGTTCTGCTTTGATGGGCAGCTGCAAATCGCGATGGGGCTTTGGTCGAAGGTGAGGGGGTTTTTTCTGCACCAGCAACTGTTGTGGCTTTCCTTGAAACCGTGGCAGCAGGGCGTGTAGGCATGTGTTTTTGTTGCCACAGAAGCTCATCCTCGTCCTCCTCATTCCGCTTCCAAGGGGCCGGGTGTTGGCTCATGATCATGAATCTATCTTAATTTCTCACCTTTTTCCAGTAGCGCTGCTGCTTTTCTCCACTTTCCCAGCAGGACTGTTGTTGTAGTCATTGCCGCGTACACTGCTACGCAGTTGAGGGCTGCTTGCGACGTTATTGCACTCCACATGGCCTACAACTATGTTGTCTCGGCCCATAAGGCCTCTGGTATTTCACGCAGTGTAGTCGGCCATTTTACTGCCCCTGACGAGTTAAACCTGATCATAAGGTGCATCGAAATTATGGATGCCATTATGCATTAACCACTCACTATAATCTTCTCAACTGTGCAGCAAATCTACTCATTTGGAAATCCACTCGGTAACGCCTGATGGGTTGCAACCCCTTCACGATGTGCCGATCTATGGTCGAGTAGCAGCAATGGAGTTGTTCCGCCCCAAGGTTCTCCCCCCACCAAGGTTCCTTCAGATGAAGGCAACTGCTGGTGGTGATGGTGATGAGGGGGATGAGGAGGGGAGGGAGAGGCGTACGGCTGAGTCTTACTCTCTTTGATGTGATAGGCGGAGAGTAAGGATCTACTGTTTCTTTCTACCGAAAGATATAAGTTCTGCATATTGGGCTATGAAGCTGGTGAGCTAGTGACGCTCGCGAATGGGGACCTACAGGACAGACGAGGAAGGCCGACCGATATCGGCCAAATTGGGATTGTAGACCCTGAGTGTAGGTTGGTTGGTCTCCACCTCTACGATGGCCTCTTCAAGGTCATACCTATGGAGCCTGAAAAAGGAAAGCTGACTGAGGCCTTCAACGTGAGGTAAGATTTGTAAGAACTGCCGTCTTATTTATCTGGTGCACGTTAACACTGACCTTGCGCCCTCCCTTTCAACCTAAAACGAAGGCTTGAGGAGCTGCAGGTGCTGGATATTCAGTTCTTGCACGGATGCGAACGGCCAACGATTGCTGTGCTTTATCAAGACCCGAAGGAGGCCCGGCACGTTAAAAGCTACGAGATCCTGATGAGAGAAAAGGAGTTGTCAGAAGGAAAGTGGGCGCAACCGAACGTAGAGGCCAGCGCTTCCACAATCATCCCAGTTCCCGCTCCCTTGGGTCCTCCAGCGCTCCTCATATCCATTTTTTTTTTTTTTTCCAATGTAGTTCGTTGAGCTAAGTCGGTTCTCCCTTGATGACTCATGTCGACATCAACAGGCGGTGCGATAGTGATTGGCGAGCAAACCATTGCGTACTATAGTGGCCATCGCTCGCAACTTAAGGCCATATCAATGAAGAGCACCATTATTAAGGCCTACGGACGCATTGACCGCGACGGCTCGCGGTACCTGCTTGGAGACCACATGGGTAATCTCTTTGTGTTGGTGCTCAAGCGGGACGAAGAAGCTGTAGTCGACCTGAAGCTGGAGCGATTAGGCGAGGTGACCTATCCTACCCCCACCAACCGAAGATGAACCAATCATCAACGAATTAGCTCAAGAAATTGCCCAGTCAGCCCAATCAACCGATTCTAGCGCTCAACCACAAACGACCTACACAATACCTCCATACGGTGTACACTGGGCTGATATGTCCCGGTTTTTGTTTGCTGTGTGTGTGTGTGTGCGGTGTGTGTGCGTGCGTGCGTGCGTGCACGACAGACAAGCTGCGCGTCCACGATTTCCTATCTCGATAACGGCGTTGTCTTCGTCGGATCCTTGTTTGGTGACTCGCAGCTGATCCGACTGCTGCCAGAGAGAGATGAGCAAGGCAGCCACATCGAAGTGCTGAATGCTTACGCGAATCTCGGACCGATCCTGGACTTTGCGGTGGTGGATCTGGAGAGACAGGGCCAAGGCCAAGTCGTCACCTGCTCAGGTGCCTACCGCGATGGCACGTTGCGAGTCGTTCGGTACGCACAGAGTGCACAGCATCGATCCCCCTGAAGGGTTTGGTCGGGGCGCTCCATATCCGCTCATTATCCCGGCCCTCAGAAACGGTATCGGCATTAACGAGCAAGCCAACATTGAGTTGCCGGGATTGAAGG
The DNA here is from genome assembly GCA_000826265.1 of Acanthamoeba culbertsoni. Taxonomy (NCBI): domain Eukaryota; phylum Discosea; order Longamoebia; family Acanthamoebidae; genus Acanthamoeba; species Acanthamoeba culbertsoni. The sequence continues at coordinate 9,420 of CDFF01072368.1, read as the reverse complement.
GCCTATGGTCCCTGCGTGGCGGTGCCGAGGGGTCGTACGACAGTTACCTCGTTGTTGCGTTCATTGCCGAGACGAAAGTGTTGGCATCCGCAGGTACAGTTATCATTTTTCTGCACATTGAAAGCTGGTCGACTTCGGAATCATCGATCTTTCCCGCACTACTGTTATTGTAGGCCCGAGTGCAGATGAGCTCGAGGAGCGCTCCATCCCTGGCTTCGATCTGGAGAAGCAATCCCTTTACTGCGGCGATGCGGCGCACGGCCAGATGCTCCAGGTGACCGAGAATGCAATTCGTCTCGTTGATGGCACCTCTCTCGAGCTCGTAGCTCAGTGGCCCGAGAATGGGAATGCCAGCATCACAGTAGCAGCAGCGAATCCCTCGCAGGTGAGGCAGGATCCTGCCTTTTGCTTTTTCTCCCTCCCCCCTCCTCACCCTCGCCGACCTTGATCGAGAGCGCTAGCTGACCCGAGTCTGACGCCCATACGGTAAGGTCATTGTGGCCGAGAGGGGCGGCAAACTGCGCTACCTCGAAATTAACCGCGGCCAGCTAGTTCCACGAGGCGCCACACAGCTAGAGCACGAAGTTGCTTGCTTGAACATCACCCCCACGGGAGGCCGCAAAACCGCTGAGGTGCGATCACGCGAGTGCGTGTGTCCGGCGCACCTTTCTTATGCGCGTGCGCTGCTCGTCCCCCCCCCACGGACAACCTACATGCAGGTCTGCTCTGCCGGCCTGTGGACGGACATGTCCGTCCACGTGCTCAGCCTCCCGGACCTCCGCTCTTGTGCCAAGGACGTGTTGGGGGGCGAGGTCGTTCCCAGGTCTCTGCTCTACTGCACCCTTGGGGATGAAAACTACCTCATGGCTGGTTTGGGTGACGGTCATCTTCTTGTGTGGCGCTTTGATCATGCCACCTTGCAGCTGTCTCAGCGCAAGAGTATTCCGCTCGCGACGCAACCTGGTTGGTTTCTCGCCCCCTCATGGCCGTGACCCTATTCATGATCGGCCAGCTGCATAACTTCAACAACCACACTACCCTCCTCTTCATAACAGTTCTCTTGCGGCCGTTCCGTTCTGGTAGCACAACTCACGTGTTTGCTTGCTGTGATCGTCCAACTGTTATCTATGCCGTACCCACCACCGGCAAACTGGTCTATTCGAACGTCAACCTGCGTGAGGTTGCCCACATGTGCGCCTTCCACACTGAAGCATTTCCTGGTACACATATTGTCATGTCGTGTCACATTCTGGTCCACACAACTAACACTAGTGGGCATTTTCTCCTCACGCCCTATCCACCCGGCAACCCCGTACCGGCGATCCGTGCCGCAACCCTCGTTAGATTCGCTTGCTCTTGCCACCGACGAGACCCTGACCATCGGCACTGTGGATGAAATCCAGAAACTGCACATTCGGACGGTGGAGTTGCGGGAAACTCCTAGAAGAATTTGCCACCACGAACCTTCAGCGCACTTTGCCCTCCTCACCACAATGGTAACGGCCGACGAGGAGGAAGTCAACTGGGTTCGCTTGCTACACGAGCAGACCTTTGAGCTGGCCGATTCGCACAGACTGGAGACCAACGAAATGGGATGTTCTATAATTGCTTGCAGGTTTGCTGCCCTCTTCAGGAGAGAGAGAGAGAG
>CDFF01072362.1:0-23174 GCA_000826265.1 Acanthamoeba culbertsoni | reverse complement strand
ATATACATATACATATACATATACATATACATATTTTTTACTTTGCAGACTGGACGACTGCGGCCAAGGACCCGGTAGTCACTTGCATCATCCTGCACGGTACCCAGGGCTCGTCACGCTCCCGCTACATACGGTTGGCATATTTTTCCTCGAAATTTTGCATAATTTCACACATTTGACTGAACGTCCTCTCTCTCTCTCTCTCTCTCTCTCTCTCTCTGTGTGTGTGTGTGTGTGTGTGTGTGCGTGCGTGCGTGTGTGGGTATGTGTATGGTGTGTGTGTGTGTTTTGTTTGCTCGTTCCTCCGCAGGCAGTTCCTTCGTACGGGGGTGGCCAACAACTGGCGGTGCGTCGTTCTGCACCAGCGCGGCTGCGGCACGTCGCCCCTGCGCGTGCCGAAGACCTTCCACGCAGGCCTCACGGACGACACGAAGGCGGTGCTCGACGCCATCCACCAGCGCTACGCCAGGACTTCGCAGATCATCGCCGTCGGCTTCTCCATGGGCGCCAACATCCTCGCCAAATATTTGGGCGAGGAGGGCACGCGCGCCAAGGTACCCTGGCGACACATTCCTACCATTCCTTTTGCCATTCCTTTATACTGATGATTATTTATGTATTTATGTATTATTTATTTGGTGTTCATTTGCACGAACCAATATTAAGGTGGATGGCGCAGTTCTGCTTTCCAACCCGTGGGACTTCTGCACTGGTTCGATGTTGCCGCGAAATCCCGTTAGCTTGTTTGAAATTGACTTTTTTTTAAATGTTTTGTACCATTTTATTTTATTTTATTTTATTTCGTTGTTATGTAGTGGGCAAAAGGTTGTCGCAGGGCAGCAGCCGTTTGTACAGTCGATTGCTCAAATATGAGATGAACGGTTACGTCCGTAGGTAACACGTCGAACCTTCCCCCCCCCCCTAAATGCAATTTTTGCAATCCTCAGACAAGGTTTGTTCTAACCTTTTTCCTTTTCCTTTTCCTTTCCTCATTTTCAATACTTTAAAGGCATTGGGCAACGTTACGACAAATCGAATGCATGAGCACGAAGGATTTGAGGGGTAAATTTCATCGCCAATTCAATGGAATGTGATGGATGTTTGCTTACCTCCATCTCCTCTTTCCCTCAACCCGCACACACGCACACACGCACGCAGATATATTGTCGCTGCCATCGCTGCTCGACCTCGACCACTACCTCGCCGTCCAGCCCCACGGTTTCGCGAGCCGGTACACACCTCCCCTTCATCATCATCATCACACCCATCTAACCGGGCCGCAGGGACGAATACGTGCAGAAGGTATCGAGCGCGCATCTTGCGCACAATATTGGGGTGCCCACGCTCGCGCTCAACGCCCACGACGACCCTATCTGCCCCTCCTCGTGCGCCCCTTCTCCCTTCTTCCTCTCCTTTCCTTCTCCCTTCCTGCGATTGGCTGCTGATGCGATGACCCTCCGTACACTCCGTAGGTCGGTGCCGGTGCGCGTGGTGGAGGACAACGAGAACATCGTGTTCGGGCTCACCGACCGTGGTGGGCACCTGGCGTGGCTCGAAGGATGGGACTTCTGGGAAGAGGTGCATCTGTCCGTGTCCGTGTGTGTGTGTGTGTGTGTTTAGAGTTCCCCTATTCGGTCGTCTAACGTCTCTCTGGTCCTAGGCGTGGATGGATAGGGCGGTGGTGCAATTCAGCGCTGCGCTGTGGAACCAGATGCCCAAGCATCGACTCGAGCAGATAAGTCCGCGTCAGTGACTTAGCGTGTTAAGTGCAGAAGTGAAACTGGCCCATCTATATTTATTTATTTACTGCTTGGGAAAAGTGCCCCCCCAATTGCAATTTTCTTCCTATGTTTTCCGAGTCTTAAATGGAAGAAAAATATATTATTTTCATGGCAGAAGAACCTCAGCACGGGTACCTAAAGAAAAGGCAAGCTGAAGTGCAGGCCTCCGGTTATAAGTTGCTAAACCCCTCATTGGCTTGCTTTTGTGTGGTAGGTCCCACTTAGTTAAGTCTTTCTCAACAACAACTGGCCAACTGTCTGCTCGCCACAGGAAGACTTAACCCCAACGCTGCGGAGGCACCTGAAATGCGCCGAGGATGGGGCGAAATCCGGTCTATCAAAAGCGAGCTCCTACAAGGAGGATGACAGCCTCATGGAGAGCGTGGAGCTGCTGCACCAGTGGCACGACATCAGCTGCCTGCGACTCTTCAGTCAGCCCTTTGCAAGGTAGGCCTGTCCACGAAGCTTTAGGAGGCAGCCACACGTGTCTAAGACGACAGGAAATGAAGAGACCTGATCGAAGAAGTAGAACACTACCTCGCCTCCTCCGCGCCCAAGACGAGTGAGATTGTTCTTGAGGTCAATTGCCACCGCTGAACAATTGCACTGTCGGGTTAATCGGAATGGAAATAGGAAATTGGCATGGAAGAGTGGGTAGAGGGTCTCGTAGCGATGGTGCTTCGGCCGCTCATCCGGCAGCTGTATCCGAACATAACATGTCCCTTTACACGTCACCACTCCTTCATCGTGTGGCCCCCCTTTCAGTGAAATGGGCATTGTTAAGTCGAACTCTAATGTTCTTCAACCCGTACGCAGATAAGGAATGTATGGTGGGAGAATGATGACTATCAGTTATGGAAGTAACTTCCTGCCTTTTCCCCCCTCCGTCTCGATGTGCAATTTCTAATAGGGGACTGTTACAGGTACGTTGATGAGTCTGGCCAGCCCACCAGTCGCCACATCGACGACAGCGTCGTCACTTTCAACATATGTCTGGGCGGGGATTTTAGAGGTATCACCCCCTTGTGCTTTTGTTTCCCTCACTTATGGCTCACTCGCTACTGGTCCATAGGTTGTGACTTACGCTTCTACGGCAACAAAACGTCTGAGGGCTATAGCCTTGACCGATACTTCGAATATCAACAGGTGAGAATAGAAGTACTTGCTTGCTCAGAGGGTAGAGCCACAACTGACGCACCATTCAGGAGCCAGGGTTCGGAGTGGTTCACCTCGGGGATAACGAGCATGAAGTGTTTCCCATGCTTTCGCGAGGCCGACGATACAACCTTATCATCTGGCTTTCTTAATAATGTATTTACTTCAGTACACGGGGGGGGGAAGAGGAAAATCCAGGGTACAGATGTATTTTAATAGTAAACATAGCAACCGCTGAAATCGCTGGGATTGGCGAAGCAATCCATAAGCGTGCCTTGAGACCTGTTAAAGTCCTGTCGGCGAGCAAAGATTGCGAGGGCAAGGCAAGCGTTAACGAAAAAGAGCGTCCACTGCAATATCTGGAGCAGCAGCGCTGGCGACAGGAGAGTCTTTCGGGAGGGAGGCCGTGCTTCGCTGTCGTCGAAGCTTGCAGCCAACCGTTGGCCGATAAACAGGACCAGTTGCGCAACCATGACCAGCGCCAGACCCCAGAAGCTCTGCGGTGCGGGAAACGATCCGCTGTTGCACATAGGTGAGTTGCATAGTGTGTGCAAAGCGCTGCCAGGATGTTCCTCCTCGAGAGACGTGATGTGGGAGGGAGGCATACCATGAAGACGTCAGGAACACGCCGAGGGCAAGGTAGGCTGGAATCTTAATCATCCAATTCCCCCACTGGGCAGCCAGCACGAGCGAACAAAGAATGGCCGGCAGCAGCCAATGAAGCGGCAAGTATGAAGCAAAGTTGGGTAAACACAATCTGCCCACCAAGATCGATATCTATAGGACATCAACCGGGGGATGGGTAGCCTTAGCCTTAGCCTTCGCCGTAGAGAACGCAAACGAACGATGGAGGGCGACGACGGTACCGGCGGAGAGCAGACAGAGCTGAAGTCCAGCGAGGATCGCCAGCTTTCGAGAAGGTTATGCCACAGATGGTAGGCAGCTATGCCGCAGTGGATGCCTGCGTGCACCAGCAGGCTGGTCCTCAGCCCTCCCCACGCCCTCCGCCTGTCGGCCTCCTTCAACGTCTCCCCTGAATGAAAAAGGCGATCCACAGAACAGTGCGCAAAGACACGCGGTAAGCGTTAAGCCGGTTCGGCGAATCGTGACGCTGCGCGCGCGCGCAAGTGGGGGAGCGCAGGGCGCGCACATTGCATGTGCCGCTGGCGCTCGAGTTCTTCTCGGTTTATCCGATTGGCCTCCTGCTGCACCAGCAGTGCGCTCTCGGCGCGCTTTCGCTTCTCCTCCTGTTCCTCGGCCCACCTCTCCTTTTCCCAAATGGTGCGTTCCTGATCCGCGTCAAGGGGAGGCACAGCCGAGTGTGCGGCATTGATGAGGACAAAGAGGTAATGGGAGGAGGTAATGGGAGGGAGGGAGGGAAATATCATGGGCCATCCCACCTGTTTCCTCTGCATTTCCACGATTTTCAAGCGGGCTTTAAGCATGCTGAATGTGAGGTTTGTGGTTCTCTGTTTCTCGAGCTCGGACGTGATGGAGCAGCGGCCTGCACGGCTCACTACTGCACGCACATCACGGTCCAACAACAAATAATATAAAATAAAAAAATATAAACAACATTTAAAAAAAAAAGATCAAGTCATTGAAGCGAATGACTCGGGGACGAATTCAATCATAGCAGGTTTCATCGGTGCGCGCACCGCCGCCGGCGTCATCGGATAGGTCGAAGAAGGTCATCGAATCAATTGTCACGGACCGTCTATACGCTGCAGCGCGGCGCTCGCCTGGGACAGGTCGTATATAGGCCTCCTCTGCCTCTCCGTCATCGGCATCATCCTCCTCCTCCTCCTCCTCTTCCTCATCTCCTGCCTTCTTCTCATTCTCTCCCCCCTTCTCCACATTCTGATGACTGCTTCTAGTGCTCTCTGGTTCCATTGTGATGAGGGATCGGCCCAGTTCGGTGCTTCCCCGGTCTGCGGACTCTTCACGCCCCATGGTCAGCCTCAGCCTGCCGGACTCGCCCTCGAATCGGCGTCTGAAGTTGAGCAATTCCTGTATCACAACACTGAAGTCCGATCCCTGATATGGTTGCGGGGGGGGGTGTTCGAAGGTGCCTCAGATTCCGTGCATGCCATGAATAACAAAGAGGGCGGGGGAGATACCGCTTCGTTGGCCTCGTCCAGCAGAGCCTCGAGCTCGGCGATGGACACGTCTTTTCGACTCCGTAGAGACTTCCACCGCTCGGCAACTATGCTCTTGCGGGCATTCTCCTTGAGCTGGGTGGCCAGTTGAGCCTCCTGGTCGGCCAAGGAGTCGCTACGGCGCCGATGGAGAGTGGCCAGCTTGGCATCCAGCAGCCGACGCAGGTCGGGGAGGGAAAGTTGTAGGCCGTGTAGCTCAAGAAGACGGTTGGCAGATGTGATGTCGGTCAGCATATCAATTTGCCGCGCCAACCGCCGTGACTTGCGTTGGCTCACGAGGACGAAGGCGATGCCGCACATCAGGACTGTAGAAAGAATCGAGGTTGGAAAGGCATGGTGGGAAGGGAACGGAAGCAGATAATGACGCACCAACAACTGCAGCTTCTAGAAACTTTCGTCCTTTAGACAGCAGGTGTTCGGCTGTGCCATCATAAATTGAGGAAGGAGGTGTGGTATCCGGAACTGCAGCTTCTTTTTCATCTTCAGGTTCTGCTGCTAGATGAGAATCTGGAGTACTCTCTCGTAGCCAGTGCGGTTTGGTGCTGAGATGCTCAACACACTCGGGAGCTTCGGGGTGGTATTTGCAGTACAGAGAGGCTTGCACGTGGCTCAGGAATACCACAAGAAGAAGACTCAAGAAGGCCACCCTGAGCATGGCTTTCGTTGGCTGAAAAAGAAAGGAAATTGTTATTATTTATTTATTTATTTATTTTGCCAACGTCAGCAAGCCAACGAGATCCAAGGCTGGTCGTTTAATGCTTGCTGGGATTGTACAGACGAAGAAAAAGAGAGAACAAAATGACGGGCAACGAGGACAAGATCTCCGATAGACCTGCGGCGGCTGGCGGTATGACAACTTGCGTGCCCGGGTAGAGAACACCGGCGGCCAAGGGAATAGCGACCAGGTTGTAAGCTAAGGCCCACGCAAAGTTGATGATGATAGTGATGCGCGTGCGGCGCGCGAGAGCGATCATCGTCATCACGTCGCGCAGGTCGTTGCGCATGAGGATGACATCCCCGGCATCATGCGCGATGTCTGTACCTCCGCCAACCGCCATGCCTATGTCAGCCTGTGCCAGTGACGGGGCGTCGTTGACTCCATCGCCCACCATAACAATGACGCGCTTCTCTATCTTCTTCTTCTTCTTTTTCTTCATCTTCAATAGGCCTCCCTCGACGCACTGTGTCTGCATCTCGCGGATTCTGTCGACTTTGCCTTCGGGAAGGAGTCCGCCAACTGCATTGTACTCATGAATTCCAAGCTTGCGCGCTATCGAACGGACTGTGCGAGGCGCATCTCCGCTGAGCATCCAAACCTGCACGCCCTTGTCCTGAAGGCGCCTCACAACGTCGAGCGCCTCGGGCCTCGGCGCGTCCTCCAGTGCAAGCAAGCAGACCGCGCGGCCGTCCACCGCGGCCCACACCACGGTCCGACCCTCGCCCTCATGCTGTGCAACCACCGCAGGGGTGTCTCCCTCTTCATCCGCGGGTTCCTCGAGGGACACATCATTGTCTTGCATCCACTCGTGATTTCCCACCAGCACCTCGTGGGTGCCCACGCGCGCAGACAGACCCCGGCCGGGAACGGCGGTGAAGTTCTCCGGCTCGACCAGGCCGGTCACGCCCTGGCCCTCAACGAACCTGACAACCGCCTTGGCCAATGCGTGCTCACTGCCTTTCTCCGCCGACCCAATCAGGTGAAGGAGTTCGTCGCGCCCCGAGTCGTCCTCGTCAGGGCTGCCCTCTTCCCGAGGCGAACCCCGGCGGGCGCCATCAGGGGTGAGCCACAGCTGATCTACCACGGACACATGGCCCGTGGTGAGCGTCCCGGTCTTGTCGAAGACCACCGCACGGATCCTGTTGCAGGTCTCCAGCACGGACCCGCTCTTGATCACGAGCCCATGCTTCGCGCCTACTCCGCTGGCGACCAGCACCGGCAGCGGCACCGCCAGGCCGATCGAACAGGGGCAGGCGACCACCAGCACCCCGATGCCGAACTGCAGCGAAAAGGGAAGCCAGTGATCCCCGTCCGTGTCCACGACCCCCTCGGGGGCGGTGACGGCAACCCACACGGCAAACACCAGTAGGGCCAAGAGCAGGACGATCGGCACAAAGTAGGACGCGACCACGTCGGCTATCCTCTGCATCCGTGGCCTCCCCGCCTGCGCCTCCACCACGAGACGTCCAATCTCTGTTTTGTTTTGTTTTTTGTTTTTTTTTGTTTTGTTTTGTTTTGTTTTTTTTTTTTTTCATCGTTGGTGTGTTGGTAATTTACGCCAGAGAGAGTTTCTCTCCTTGTTACAACAACAGCAGGTTTGTTGGGGAAGGAGGGACAGGCAGAGAGGGGGGGGAGCGGTGGGACCTGCGAGGGTGCTTTCGGATGCCGACTTGATGACGCGGACGTGCAGCGTGCCGTTCTGGTTGATGGTGCCGCCCAGCACGGGGCTCCCCTGGGCCTTGGCCACCGGAAGCGACTCGCCCGTGACCAGCGATTCGTCCACCGCGCTGGTCCCGAGCACGACCACCCCATCGACCGGAACCTTCGTTCCCGGCAACACCTGGTAATAGGGGAGGGGAGGGGAGGGGGGAAAGGAATGATGTCAATATTATCCGAAAACAATGTATATCGAGAAATGTTAAGGTTTTGTATCAAAATATATTTATATATATCGCTCTATTTTAGGGTGGGTTGTCAGGCGGGACCTTGATGATGTCGCCCGGCTGGATGAGTTCGACGTCAACCTCCCGTTCGTCCTCTTGTACGTGGCCCTCTTCGAGGTCGGGCCCCTCGGAGGCCAGTAGGATGGCGGTGGTGGCCTGTTCCCTGCGCAGCGAGCCCATCACATTGCAGGCCTTGCCCCGGGCCAGCGCCTCCAGATAGCGACCAAGCATGATGAGCGATAGAAGAATCGCAGAAGTTTCAAAGAAAGAGTCGCCTGCAGGCAGCACATGGAGAACAAATCGTGGAAGGAAGGAAGGAAGTTGAGTTGGATGGGGAAAAAAACACACAAGTTTTGGAGGGAAATTAAGGGGGGACAAGCATGCGTGCGGGGTCACCTTCGAAGCCTGCCCCGGACACGGCGACGATGATGGCCACGACAGAGTAGACGTAGGCGGTGAGGGTGCTCAGGATGACGAGCGCGTCCATGTTGGCCTTGTGGCCGTACCACAGCGCACGGAACGCGGAACCGTAGAGGGGCCATGCGATGAAGAACTGGATCGGGGTCGCGAGCACGCCGCACACGAGCACGCCCACGGACAGCCCTGGGCGCACGACACCGGTCAGCAAGGCACAAGAATGCGCGCACGCGCGCGGAAATGGATGGATGATCGAGACTGAGGGCGACCTGGCGCGAGCTCGTAGTCGAAGGCATCGCTGACGGTCGGTATGTGCGGGAACAGGAAGGAGATGAAGAACACCGGCACGCTCAGCAGAGCGCTCAGCCAAAAGCGCCACTGCCACGCCCTGGCCTGCCTGCGCGCCTGGTTCTCCCCTTCCGATGGAATTTCCCAGATACCGCATGGGCAACAACGATAAGAATGCCGTAAATAATTAGATAAATAATAATAATAATAATAATAATAATAATAATAATAATAATAATAATAATAAACACGCGTGTCGATGTGACGCACCGGATTGGTCGCGAACGACATTCACGGAAATGCCGGTCGCCTCCATTGCTTCCACGGCGTCCCGAATTTTGGCCTGCATGCCCGCAGCCAAAAAGTGAGTAAGTCCACCGGAAGGGGGGGAGGGGGTGCATGTAGATCAGGTGCGGAGAGGGAAGAGAGGGGAGGGGGCGCTTTGCCTTGTTCGGGTCATAGTCCACGACCAGCAGCTTCTTCTTCTTTTTCCAGACCGCGCGCATGATGCCCGCTTGGCTCTGCAGGGCTTCCATGGCCTCGGCCCCTGGGGCGTGTGGGGAAGTCACACGGAGGAGGAGCCGCGTCGTGGATTCTGGCAGGGCGAGCTCCGCGCCGAACCCGAGGGCGCGAATGGCGTTCATGACTGCCGTTTCATCGGTGCGCGTAGGATCGAAAGCGATCTCGGCCTTGTTGGTCACGGCGCTGACAAGGCAATCCAAAGCAGAGAGGGGGGGGGAGGTGAGCGCAACGTACGAGAAGCTGGTAGGTATGCTGGGATAGAATCCCCTTGCTTGTGAGTACCTCACAACCACGGAGACCACCCCCGGGTTCCTCTTTAGGGTACGTTCAACAGTTATCGAACACTCAGCACAGTCGAGGCCACTGAGGTTCAGCTGCAACGTTACCCTGGGCTGTTTCCTTGTCTTTACAACAGCCAGTTCGAATACTCTACATGTGAGTATGGCAAATGCTAGAAAATAAATAAATAAATAAATAAATAAATAATAAATAAAAGTATCACCTTGGCAGGGGTAGCCCCAAGCATCAAAGCTTCTACTTCGCGGATACAGCACAGAGCAGCGCAGCACAACTGCCCACAGCACCCATCGATTTTCTCACAAAGCTGACAGCACTGGGCCACCACGCTTTCGACGGCCTCCACTAGAGCATCTCCTGCCACTATTTCGCTTGCCGCGACGCCCACCTTGCAGGCTCGTGTAAGGCTACCATAAGCTTCTTTCTCTTTTCCCTTGTCCGCACGCTCGGTGTTGGAGACACGCTTGTTGGGGTGGATTGCTGCATAACGGCGCAGGTAGTTCTTGCCCTGAGTGCTGCTAGGCCTACAACAAACATCGCGGCAGGCGCCTGAACTACGCGGGTCTACAGTCCTTTTCTTTGACTGGCGAGAGGTGCCCCAAACCCTCGGTCGATCCACTTTCTCCATACTTTCAAAAGAACGAAGGTGACGGAAAACGTTCGTCAGTGTGCTTTTGTGCACTAAAAGGGAGTAAATTTTGCCATGTTTTCAAAGGACTGCATTCAAATTGCTTTTTGCTGCTTAAAGTACAGTAAATGATTTTTTAGCTTATTCTTAACCAGCACCAAAACTGCGTGTGATATACCTGTCTAATATGTGTTTTCACAAAGCTTTGAAGGTTTAGATAATAACTGCTTTGTCAAAAAAACTCTTGCCTTTATTGAAAAAAAGAAAAAAACAGCTTTATATAAATAGTGAGTATTAAAAAAACATTATAGATAAGCTCAGTCCTGGCAGCCAGTTCCCAGCCTACCATACAAGTATGCTCAGATTTTTTCAAAGTCATCAGAACGATTTTGCAAGAGCTCACAGAGTCTGGCTCCTAGTGAAACAAATGCAGAATCATTTTAAAATTGTTACTAGACTCTAACAGTCCTTATACTGGCGGGTTTGATACGCAGTAGGTGTTCATATTTACATGGTCTGCCACCCACTTCTTCAATCTTAAAGATTGGTGGGGGCTTCCTAGGCTAAAATTGTAGGCAAAAATATTACCAAATTAAAGCTTTATTCAAGTGTGTGAATGGTTAAACCAGGCTGCATTTTGCTATTGTATGGTCCAATCAGTTTCCCAGACAGCGCAAATAGGCAATTAGTTGGAGTTGGTGGTAAGCTTGTCTGACAATTTTGAGACAGGGATTTCTTGTGAAATTTATACAGATATCTTAAATGCCATATTTGATGTTCAGAAAAATCGAGGGTTGGGCGTGACTGAATTAAATAATAACTAATAATAGAAAGCAGATGATATTAGAAAGTTATTTGAAATATATAACTTTCATATAAAACCATTTATGTAAAAATTTAACAAAATCAAAAAAGAAATAGTATAAAAAGAGAAATTGGTTATTGCCAGTGGCACTTTTTATAACAATAGATAAACATTGTACATAATTTATATTCAAGGATATTTTATTATAAACTACCATTTTTTAAAAAAATGAAAAAATATTGTACATGATTTTGTATCAAGGAATATTTCACTGTTCATCCAAAAAATAAAAAAACAAGACCAATGCACATCAGTCCTTTGATATAAAGTGAAAATTAGGATTTATTCAGAAAACAAAGAAAATTAATATTTCCATTAGTTTTTTGTAAACTGATGTGCATCAATGCTTATGTTTCTTTAGTGTAATATATAAATTTTGAAGATTTTCAGTTTTTCTTTGTTCAAATGTTATCTTTTTCTCATTATACTTTCTTGTAAAAAAAATTATTTTTCAAAAAATGTTAATGGCACTTTTTATTTGGAAAATAGTATTAATAAGAAAGCTGTTTCTTTTTTCAAACTTCCATATTTTTACTTAATGCAAAAGTTCATTTAAGTTCAGTTTGTCAAAATAAAGGACTTTATTCCCGCATAAGAGGTTCTCAAAAACAATAAACCTAATGCATGGCATTACCCTGGAGTAATGGCGAGCTAAAAGCGGAAAATTCTTTGATGGTACGTCCGGAAACCAAAAAGATATTCCGCTGCCGGGAATCGAACCCGGGGCGCATGGGTGAGAACCATAAATGTTACCGACTACACCACAGCGGATCTTGTCTTTCTATCTGTTGCAACAGTAGTCGTTCAACCAGATCACTGATATTAGGATAACATGTCTATTGGCGTTCACCTGTTCGAAGAGTGGTCGTTTATTTATAGTGATCTGAGTGTCGAAAATTGCGCTCATTCCCTCCTGCACAGAGAAGTATGAACTATCCTTTTTTTTTTAAAGAAAAAAAAGATTTTCAAGTGATCTCCTTGTCCATGACCCCAAGAACTTCGCATAACCGATGCTGCAGGCTTAGACCTGTCAGAATATCCTTGAAGGTATCTTGTGTTACCTCCTTGAACGTAGGAAATCTTTGTTGGTGATCGCTGGGTAGCTGTTCTTCGAGTTTGCTCACCAATCGCTTCCAGGGCAACCGGCGGACTCGCCTACATTTTTTATTTTTATTTTTATTTTTTTTAACCTTCTCCTTGGTTGCTAACCGTTCAAAAACCGTACCTAACAAATTCACGAACTTGACACTCGTCTCCTTCTATCACGATGAGGCCTGGCTTGCCGGCCAGGCAGGCACCCTGCAGCCTTAATTCGCTCGCCCACTCAATCATTGCTCGGCGTTTCTTCTTGCCATAGATGTGGTGAGACCACAACCAGTGACGTTCCACTGCGCCTGCCTTAAGCCATACAATAATAGTGTGACAACTTGCGTAAAATAACCGTGTATAGACAACGGTCAAAGTGTACCGTGGGTTCACCTGTCGCATCAACCGTGGCTCGAGGCCAACAGAAACTCTCTGCGGCGTGCTCTTGCAGCCACCGAAGGGCCTCGAACAGCTGTCCCTCACCGGGCGGGCAATGGGACGAAAGGTGCAACAACAGGCCTGCCTGCATCTTCTCCGCAGCCGCCCGGGGAAGGTATGGGCGAGTCTCGCGGTTGTATTGCGCTGCTATGGCGGAGCGGTGATTATCCGACTCGCGCACGGCCAGCTGGGGTGCCTGCAGGGGATAGGCAGCGGGAAGGCAGCAGTACAGCTCCACGGCAACCTCCTCTTGTGAGTGTTCCCCGTCCTGTTACAATTTGCCGCGGGACATAAGAACTGACCGAAATGGCTAACTCTACACAGCAACGGTTAAAAGGGTCACGTACCACTCGGAGCGGGATGTGAATAGAGAAAGAGGCCGCTTGGCTCTTGCGCAATGCCGCAGCAGCGGTCGTGAGCTCCGCTGGAATTTCTCCATTGGGAGCGGGAAACATGTACCCAATGACCTCCACCTCCTCTGCTCCTTGCCCCATGTTTGCTTTCCTCGATTTTCTGTTTCAATATCCTTTCCTTGCTTCACTAAATTCTTGCCAAGAATTTTGCTTGAGCGAACCAATCATCCGCCGGTCTTTTATGGCCAGTCGTATGCTGAGAGTAACCCCCAGCAACTCTTCGCCAACGGCGAATGGTCAAAACAACCCGAGACTGGTGTGCTGATCGAAGAATTGCGGTGCCACACGCCAAATTAGATCGTATGCGTCCTGCCACGGTTGTAGCGACCCTGGTCTAGACGAGACAACGAAGCAGTCACCTCCGGACACAGCGACTCTGTGCCAACCAGGAGAACAGGCGTCAGGACTCTTGCTCTTGTAAAGTAGGGCTCAAGGGTACTTCTTTTGACAGAAAACCTCTTGTTGCTTTCTGAAGAGAATAGGGTTGGGTGCGCTCTACAAACCCTCGCCCGCCCCCCAAAACTCTTTTTTTAGATTGTTGAAGGATAACCGCAAACCTTTTTCTTTTTCCACGCAGCCCAATTCATTTATCGTTTCTCCGCTCCTCCTCCAACAGAAGAAGACTACAAGCGCCGGCATAGATTCAAGATGAAGCTGGCCAGTAAGCTAAAGAAGAAGTCGTTGAAGTCGGACAAGAACACCACTTCATCCCAATCGGGGCTATCCAAGTGGGAGGCCAAGCTTGCGGAGCAGTCGGAGGAACCGGAGACTGCGTCCCCCGCACGCCCGCGAGGTTCCACACAGAGACGAGCGTCTACCATCACACGCAGCGACTCGTCAGAAGAGGCGAAAAAGGAGAAAAGGGAGAAGAAGAGGCTCGGAAGCGAGCAAGAGAAAAAGGTGTCCGCATCCTCTCCAGTTCTGGGGAGCGCCTCGAGCGAGACTGGGAGCACCAGTGAGGGCAGCGAGAACTACAGCGACGATGGCCAACTGAGCCCGCGGCGTAGGAGCCCTCCATCGACCCCGACCAAGTCAGCAGGCCTGTTGGGCCGGCTGAATAAAAGCAAACAAATGTCCTCCGCGGAAGCAAAGAGGTTAGCCTCCAGCGAGGAAGAGGCTCGAAGAAAGGCACACCAAATGGCCGCTTTGGACCTGTTTAAAGAAAACGGTCCCCTCAACTATACAGGTACAGGTGCGAAAAGGGAGTCAGCCTTCCTCCCTTCTTCCTCTTCTCCCTCTTCTTCTTCTTCTTCTTCTTACCTAGCTCACCCTCTCCCCCAGTTCCCGCTGTCTATGCTGAGTCGGCTGTTCAAGAGGAAATTCAGCAACTACAGGTGTGTGCCTTTTCTTCGGCCGCTCTACTTCTTACTTACCCCCCCCTCTCGTGCTCGCCCAGCAGAAACCGCTGCTTGTGGAGCGTGAGGCTCGAGCCAAACGGTCAAACGACGTGCTAATAGAAATTGTACGTCGCCTTATTGTCTCTGCCTTGTGACAGACGTTTTATACCCTTCCCTCTCCCTCGCAGGTCGACGGCCGGCCGCAACTTCGCGCAGGCACGTTCGAAGAAATTGTCAAGTGGATCATATTCAACAACGTCAACGAGCACGTCTCCTCCTTCCTCATCACTTTCCGAGCCTATGGTGCACCCTCCCCTCCCCTCCCCTCCCCTCCCCCCATTTGCTGAGTGCTGGTTTTTTTTAGCGTTTTCCATCGCTACCAATCCTCGCGCACCACCTTCGAAATTTCCTTCCAATCCAAATTTAGATCACACGCGGTTTTCTATTTTAGGAAAGAAGATCTGAGCCGCTATTGGACTATCGTGTAACCTGGACACCTCAAACAGGCACCCCTAGTGAGCTGTGGGCGGCATTGATGCGTGTGTTCCAGATCATCGAGGAAAAGGACAAGATGCCCGCCCTCATGAAGGCAGACCTTCGCAAGAAGTACCTCATTCATTCATTCATTCATTCATTCATTCCCTCCCCCCCTTTTTGCTGAATGGCTAAGTCTCAACCAACCAATCGCGTCTTTACGTACGCAGAACACTCGACTTGCTCGTAGAGTGGATACGCCGCTTCTCCTACAAGGACTTCACGGAAAAGGGAGACAAAACTCTATTTAAGGTACCGCAAAACACAATTTAGGAAAATTTGCATACAACAAATTCCACCACTTACCGTACATTTCTATTATTATTATTAGAAACTCACAAAATTCGTCAAATCGCTGCCGCCCGAAGAAGCCAATCAGTTCAAGCTTCTCTTCATGAGAAAGGTGCCCCCTATGTTCTTTTCCTTTCTTTTCCTTTCTTTTCTCTTTATCACGTCAGCCCCTGACACGCTCTGCGTTGCGTTGCTTCCCCTCTCCAGCGCGACGACGCTCCCGTGGCCGCGAAGGCCAAGGAGGCGGCCAACCGCAGCGGCTCCATCAACACCGTCTCCTCGCAGGGGTCCGGCCACTTCGATCCGGCCTCGGAGGACACGGATACCGACACGCTCTCGCTGTCCATGTCCTCCGTGGACATCTCCCTCTCCGTGTCCTCGAGCGACATCGTCCCGGTTGTCGCCACGGCCGTCTCTTCTTCTGCTGCCGTCCCTTCTCCGCCCCCCGTCATCGTCCCGTCTCATGCCCCTCCCGCTTCGCTTCATTCTTACTCCCCGCGGGTTCGTTCTTCCCCTCCTCCCTACCCCCCCCCAATTTATGCCGACACGATGTAAGTGCGATTGATTGGCTGAACCGATGAATGAAATCGATGGCCAATAAAAATAGGCGATCGCGCAGCAAATGACGTTCCTCGACGCGTCGTGTTTCGCGGAGATTCAGCCGGAGGAAATGCTGCTGTCCAATTGGACGAGGCCCAACAAGGAGGAAGTGGCGCCGACTTTGACCTATCTCGCCCGCCAGTTCAACATGTGGGCCGGCATGGTCGCCACCGACATCATCCTCGCCAACTCGCTCATGGTACGGTTTCGTCGTCCACCCCCAATCTCGCTTTCTCTTTCCCTCCCGCGGAAGTAACACCTGTCGACATTCTATCCACGCGAGGAATGTTGTTGTTTTTTGTTTTTTGTTTTTTTTTTGTTTTTTGTGGTGTGTGCAGAATAATAATAGAATATTAATTAACATTTTCCACCAGGATCAAGTGGCCATGGTGAAGTACTACATCAGCGTGCTCCACAACCTCTACCGTCTCAACAACTTCCAGTCTCTCATGGCGGTCATGTCCGGTACGCTCCTTCTTCTTCTTCTTCTTCTTCTTCTTCTTCTTCTTCTTCTTCTTCTTCTTCTTCTTCTTCTTCTTCTTCTTCTTCTTCTTCTTCTTCTTCTTCTTCTTCTTCTTCTTCTTCATCACTGTCTTGTTCTCCTCCTCCCCCCTTTTTCCTTTTCTACGCCGTGTCTTCTTAACCACGACCAATCCGAATGTGTTGCAGGCCTGAACTGCTCGTCGGTCAGCAGATTGAAGCGTGTGTGGAGTCGCGTGCCGGCCAAGTACAGCGAACTCTTCGCCAACATGGAGCAAGCGATGACGCCCCTCGGGAATTTCAAGTACTACCGCCAGATACTCGCCGAGAATCGCGACAAGCATCCCATCATTCCCTACCTCGGTAGCCCTCCTCTCTTTTCCCATCTCTCCTTCCCTTCTCCCTTCTCCCTTCCCCCTTCCCCCTTCTCTTCCCTTCTCTTCCCTTCTCCCTTCCCTTCGTTTCATCCTCTGATTCTGTGCTCGTCGCTTTCGTTCTCCTCTTTGCAGTCGTGTTCCTGCGTGACCTCACATTCATCAATGACGGCAACTGCGAGACGCTCATGTCCGGTATGATATATATATATATATAACTATGATATCCTTTCATCCTGAAAATCCTCTGCTCATCCTTCTCGCACGCGACCACAGAGCCGACGGCACCGACGGAGATCCCGCGCGAGCTGCCAAATTTCGAGAAAATGGTGCTGCTCGGGCAACAGATACTCGAGCTCGAGGCCTACCGCAAGGTGCCTTACGACATCACGGAGCAGCCCGCGGGTACATGGCAACCCCCTCCCCCCAATATGTATCACTTAGGCAACCATCCCTCCACCATTTAGAATAAAATAATAATAATAATAAGCCTATTTCGTAGTGTCATCTCTTATTCCTGATTTTTTTTTTGTGCGGTGTTCCAGTCACGGCCATGCTCAAGAATGTGCGGTATTTGGATGAGGACTCCCTTCATCGGCGCTCGGTCGAGCAGGAACCCATCCACAGCCTCAACGAACAAGGCGGTTCGTGTCTCTCTCTCTCTCTCTCTCTCTCTCTCTCTCTCTCTCTCCCTCCCCTTCAAAGGCAGAGAAGGCATGTATGGCTGACTTGGTAGTATACTTCACGGGACTGAAGGCGAGACGCGACCGTCGGAGGTTGTGGTCAAGAACCCGTTGGTGGCCCTGAAGGCCATCTCCAAGGACTTCAAGGGGGCGTCGGCCAGCGAGGAGGTACGTGTTGTGTAGTGCAGCATGTGATAGAGAAAAGGATATTAAGTGATTGCTATATTTTACAGACCGACCTCTCGGATCGATCGCTCACACTTTCGGAGACGGACGAACTATCATCTACTTTGTAGATTTTTGTATGAGTAGCAGTAACGGAATCCATTTTGAATAGCCAAGTGAGGAAGTTCTTTCGTGGTGGCTCACAAAAGAAAAATGACAGGAAATAGTTAAATTATTAGGTTTACCGATCACCAAGGACGCGAGCACGTTGTCGCCCTAAGTGTTGGTGACTCCTCTAAAATTCTTCCCATGTTATAATTTTTTTATACTTGCAGCTGCTCCACCAATGCATTGACAGCTGTCACTTAATGGCCATCCATTTTTCTCATCCTTCTTGCTAGCATGAAGTGGCAGCAATGCATTGTTATGCTAATACCATCCAGCAATGAGAACCTTCTCTCCTTTGTTGGCAGAAGCACCATAATCATCAGTGTTATTGAACACACATGTCTGACCATCCAACCTTTGCCTAGTTCTCCAGCTATAAAGGCATGTTGGAGAAATCAGGAAAATGAGAGGTAATTCATACCAGGAATTTCCTCAGCAGCGAAATAACGAATAAATAATGGAAATACCAAAATAATAATGAGGGAGTTTGTGTGTGGGTAAAGTCTAATTTTATTGAATAAACATTCACTTATTTATATCTTGACATAGCCGTTGCAGGCTATCCATTACAACCATTATATAAAGTGTTCTTTTAAGATGAAACTCAATACTGATAGTTGATGCATGAATTCAAATAGTACTAATTGTCACTTTGCCATTAAGTTTTCACATTTAGTACCATTTCATGCAATTGGATAAAAATGATGCCTCAATGCTTATATCAAACAACATGCTTACATAAGGTGTTCTTTTGATATGTGACACTAGGTGTGTGTAAAGCCTACGTAGGCTTGAGATGAGAAAAAGAAAGTCCTTTATTTCAGGCAATCTTGTGCTCTTTTATACCTTCTAACAGACCATTTAAAAGACTGTTACAAACCTTGGCGCCTGGACCATTAGCCTAACAGCAGTTTGCCTAACTGTCCTTTGAGGAATCTCCTTCCTCAAGTCCAAGCCTAAATTCCACAATTATCAAAGATTGCACAAAAATCTGAGGGCTTGTCTACAGAGGCGCAGGGTGCAAGGAAGAGAGCTGAGCCTGCTTGCTCTCACATGGTTGTGTGTATATATAAGTAATTTTTCACATTTAGTACCATTTCATGCAATTTGATAAAAATGATGCCTCAATGCTTATATCAAACAACATGCTTACATTGGGTGTTTTTTTAATATAAAACTCAAGTTTGATGCTTGAAGCATGAATACAAATGGTACTAATTGTCACTTTGCCATAGAGTTTTCACATTTAGTATTGTTTCCTGCAATTGGATGGCAATGATGCCTCAATGCTTATATAAAACAACATTCTTATGTCAGGTGTTTTGTTGATATGCAACTCCATCCTGATAGTTGATGCATGTCTTCAAACGGTACTCATTGTGATAGTGGCACTTTGATCCTTTGTGTGACACACTGCTATTTGATGTGTATACAATTTGATATAACTCAATCATCATGTCTCAATATAAATATATATATATGTTTCAAATAAGATGCTTATATATAGATTGTTATTTTTAAAATCAAATTCAAGGATGATACTTGAGACATACCCCCTCTTTTCCTGCAACAGCTATGTCAAGATATCAATAAGTGAATGTTTATTTAATAAAATTAGACTTTACCTATATACAAACTCTCACATTCTTGAGGTCTCCATTGCCCAGATTACCCTAACTACAACATTTTGGCGACAACAGCAAGATCATCTTCATTATTACAATATACCAGATGATCCAATGAACTAGGAGATGAGCAGTGATAAGAGAGGAGTTCCAACAATACCAGAGGATGAGGCTGCAAGGGCTACTAGAGTCAAGTGGATCACAATGCAAAAGAAGGACACCATAACAACCACAAAGAAAGGCTCTGAGACCAACTCCAAGGATGAGGAAGGAAGCTTCAGGATGGAAGATATCAAAGAGGAGATAAAGGAGGACGCTGAGGTGCAGGCGTTAAAGGTGAGCACCAAGACTCCATTGTACAGTCACAAAGGTGAGGACTGTGTAGCCACATTGAAGTGGCAACATCAAAGTCTCCAGGTGATCTACTCCAGGCCATTCAGCCCTCAGAAACCTATGTCATCATTTACAAGCCAAGGAGCAAGCATGATGACAGGATCAACTATGAGTGGAAGCCACTATGCAGTAGTAAGACTTCAAGACCTACCCAAATTCTCTGGCATGAGCAAAGAGGATATGGTAGCCTTTGTGGAAAATATGGAGGAAGTAGCGATCTTAGCCAGATGGAATGAGTTGGAACTCATGATCTGAGCTATAAACAGGCTCTCAGGGAGAGCAACTGTGGTCCAGGACTGGGCACAGATCCAACACTTAGAAGGGTTTGGTGTCTTCCCAGGTCCACTAATCTTTTTCCTTGATCATGACTTCAATTTTATTGATCCATGATTGGATTTCCCTTCTCATGCCTTGCAATTATAGTATGAGTCCTCTTGACAATATTCCTCTTTGATGGCCTTGCTCATCACCCCTTGTAAGGTAGGATAAAGTTTCCCTTGCAACTTGTCATAAAGTTGTGGAATCAACCTGTTGATAAATGTTGTCACCAGAAATTCCTCATCTATGTTGATCATCGCCTGCCACATGGTAGCTTTCACTCACATTGAAAATTCCTGTACTTGTTCTATGTTTTTCTGGTGAAAGGCTTGAACCTTGGTAAATGCCTTGTAACAATCCACCTTGTCTTGTGTGTAGATCTGCACCAATCTCTCTTTGAGGTTGACCCTTGTAACAATGCAGAAAGTCATCAACAAGTGATGATTTTGTATCAATTATCACAAACTTAACAAGTGTACCAAGAGGGATATGTATCTGATATCTGACCCAAATGAGTGCCTTGATGGGCTAAGGAAAGCCAAATACAGATCCAAGCTGGACTTTTATAGTAGATTTTGGCAGATACAGATGATCTCATGTGTGATGGGCATGGCTGCATTTATCATATTATGAGGACTCTATGAACTGATTGTGATGCCATTCAGGCTCACAAATGCACCCCCTATGTTTCAGAGGGTGATGGATAAGATGATCAGGCCAGCCAAAGATAACTGGGCCTGGGTCTACATTTATGAGAAATGTTTAAGTGAATCTGTGAGAGGAATTTATTTGTCAAGATCAACAAATGTGACTTGGTGCTGAGAATGATGGAGTATCTTGGGCATATCATCAGTAGTGAAGGAGTGAGCACCAACAATTTGAGCAGTGAAGGAAGTCAGGGTGCCAAGAGACAAGACAACCTTGCATAGCTTTCTAGGGCTCACAAGCTACTATCAATGATTTGTCAAGAACTTTGTGAAGGTAGCCAGAGCATTCACAAAGATGACAGGAGATAAGGAACCATGGAAATGGGAACTGAATCAGCAGGAGGCCTTTGATTGAATCAAGGAATCTCTGATTTTGGCGCCAACACTGCATTATCCCAATTTCAAGAAGCTGTACTGAGTATGTTGTGATGTAAGTCTTTATGTGAAAGGAGCATGTCTTGAGCAATTGGGGGATGGCAATGGTTGTCTCAGTAAGTCTTTGAGCAAGACTAAGTTGAACTGGTCTCCAACCAAACCTGAGGTGTACATGATCATTTACTTCCTGGAAAAGTGGAGGCATCTACTGCAACGCTTCAAGCCACAAAAATGAGATAAAAGAGAAGCATTGAGCAAGATGCAAGAAATAAAGAGGACCTTACATGGTGATTGATCAACCCACTGAACAAACTGTTTTATTTGATGACAAGAAGGGAGGAGAATTTAAACACAACATTGAAAGGACCAAGCACTATGTTCTGGATGGTATGTTGGAAAGATCAGGAAAATGAGAGAAAATTCATGCTAGGAATTTCCTCAACAGCGAAATAATAGATAAAAAACCAGAAATAACAAATAATAACGATGGTTCCAGATCGCTTGCAACAGCTATGTCAAGATATAAATAAGTGAATGTTTATTCAATAAAATTAGACTTGGCCCACACATAAACTCCCTCATTCTTGGGGTCTTTACTGCCTAGATTACCCTAACTACAACATGAAAAAGATAACTGGCATTGACAGTGTTTTTTTTTTTTAGATTCATGACCTTTTTGTTAAAAAAGCGCCTCACTGCCATCCAAGCATTTACCACCAATCTCCAGCTTCTCTTTTTTATTTTTTGGCTATAAGATGCCCAAAGTTTCAATGCTTGCCATTAAGTTTGAGGTCTTTTTGTCTATTGTGTTGAAAGATAATATAGTAGTCTGATGGAGCAAAATGCTAAGGCTAAAGTGTTTATTGTATGTAGTTCTTGTAAAGATAAAGAATAAAAAAGGAACAGGTAGGGCACATGAGTAGCCATGAGAGCTAGAGTGATATACTCTGACTTTGTAAAAGGTGTGTGACTAAGTTGACAATTGTCAAGTCTGAACTGATCAGCAAATGCATTGATGTGTCCAAGTTGATGAAAGTAGATTATCTATTGATTGATGTCACAGATGACTTTGATTCCTAGGATTGACATAGCTGGGCCAAGGTTATTGGGAATTTGTCAACATAGATGGTAATGATAGTGATGATAATGATAATAAGCATAGTCCTGTTATGGTAATTGTGACATAATTGTTTGTTCACTTAACATAGATGCAGGGATTGCAGTGGATTCTAAATTATAGGTGTATAAAGTCTTATCAAAGGTAATATTTCACATGAAAGAGGCTTGTTAGAGCATAGAGACTCTTGTTGAGCTTGCAATCATAGTCTGAATAAGTTGAAAAGAAGCCTTTGGGTTGAGTGACATATACTTTTTCAGCAAGGTTGGCCTGAAAAAAGGAGACTGAGCCTATATCAATTTGGTGTATATTGAAGTTGTAAATAACCATATGAAAGTGTAGGTTCTCAAGTCACATACCTGGTGCAAAGATTTTGTAGTAGTCTATGCCAAGGCATTATGAGAAACCCTTGGCTATCCATCTGGCCTTATAGTGCTTGATGGAATGTTGGCTTTATGCTTGAGTTGGAAAGTCTATCTTGTGATAATAGGTTGATAGTGGGATGGTGGTGAAACTAGCTCAAAGGTTCTGTTGTGGAAAAGTGTGTTGTATTCTTCTTGCATGGCTTTCTTTTAGCTATTGGATTTGAGAGGGCATATGGCTTCCTTGCAGCTGTTAGGCATGTCTGGTATGGAGAAAGTAGTGTTAGCTGATAGGAAACAGCACATAATGATTGTGGAAATGTAGTTTTTGAATCTGGTTGAAGGTCAGTGGATTTTCCCGGAGCACTTAGGCTAAACTACAGGTCTTGTTATTGGTTGGTAGCTTGGATGATCAATGAGACCTCCTGGCATGAAAGGTTGTCAGTGATTGGATCGGTAAAATTGGGAGAGGAAAGGAATTGGTCCTCTAAGGGGAAAGTAAGTGTAAGTAAGGGATCTGATGCTGATTGATGTGAGGTTTCCTGTGTTGCTATTGGTGTTTGGATAATTGTTTGTTTGATGATTTTAATGAGAGAAGTGTTGGGATTGGGCTTGATGTGCTTGTTGAAGTGGTAAGTTGAGTCTCTGATAAATTTGATGGTATTGGAGGTAACTGTGGTATATGTTGCAAGAATTCTCAGTTTGTATGTTGAGAGGTTGGAGGTGGGACCTAGGTAGATGGCCTTTCTTGCATGGTTATTGTAGTTGCTTGAGGATAAGTTGAAAGGCTTGACAGCTGAAGAATTATATGTGGCTGAGTAATTGCTTTTGTCCTGTCCAGTGCTTGTGGGAAGACTTGCTGTCATTGGCCTTGGTAGGAGTCTGGTTGTAGATGTAGATGGCCAGGGTAGTGGCTTCTGCTTAAAATGAGTGAG
>CDFF01072361.1:18538-29050 GCA_000826265.1 Acanthamoeba culbertsoni | reverse complement strand
TCGATGCAGCCCAAGATGGACATCTTCGTCGTCAACAGCTTCGACTCCTTCTGGCAGCTGATCTTCTCCATCCTCATGTTCCCTCTCGTCCTCATCCCCGGCTTCAGTTCCGGTACTATTTTCTTCCATGATTTCTCTCGCTTTCCCTAAAGCGAACCGTTTTCCGGAAAAGTTCGCTGACGTCATCTTTTTTGCCAAGTGTCATTCGACGAGATTGGGGACTACATCCCCAACGGCGCATCGTGCCTGGTCGGGTTCACCCCCACGCCGGAGGATGACTGCAGCGGTGAGCCCTGGCTGATGATGATCTACGTCTGCGTTAATCTCAGCTGGAATGTAAATAATACGCAGAGATTGGGGGAGATTCGGGGGGGGAGGGGATGTTGAAGCAGCACGCTCACCTCTTCTCTCCTTTTCGGTCGTCGCGTGGTTATCTACACACCATCAGATTTCCCTCCTGCTGCTGTTGAAGAAGGGTGGCGCGGTGTTCACCTTCATAGGATCGGCTGTGTCGCTTCCCCTGTCCCACTTCGCCTTTGCCATCAACTGGCCGATCATCGGAGCGGGAACCGTGAGCTGGGAGGACGGTCTCGGCCTCGGCCTTGTGCTTGTTGGTTAGTGAAACCCTCGTCCCGCACCAGCATTAACCATTCCGGCCTGGCTCTATCTGGAACTCATCGCCACCATGGGAACATAGGACTGGTTTTGTACCGCTACTACGCGCTCGTGCAGAAAAACAAGCTCGAGGAGGAAGCGCGTCAGAAGCTGCTTGACCCCAATTGGCAGCCACCACCTTCTTGGTGGCGACGTCTGTGCTGCCGCAAGCGTTACATGACGCCCTTACCCTATGAGTAGGTAGTTGAAATTTAATTTAATTTAAAAGAAAAAGAAAATCCGTTTTCTCGCCGAGAAGCACAAACACCAATCCATCATCATGTTGAGGGCCAAAGTACTACCCCAAATTCTGGCCCAGGCCAACACCAACGGAGTTCAAGGAACTATGTACGTACAGAGCAATCAAGGAGCTTACTTTAAATAGTTACTTATATTTAAATGAACCAGCCTACTGAATGAAGAAGGTTCGCTCTTGGCATCTACCGGTTCCGGCGATTACCTTGTTGTTGCAGCCATTGCCTCCAATGTCTGGTCGCAGTACAAGAAACTGAGCAACCAGGAGCTCGAGTACATGCTTTTCGAATGTGAGGTGCTTCCCCCTCCCCTCCTCTCTACTTGGGGCCGTACTCAATCCCCACTCTACAGCAAGGACGAGTTGTAGTGGCGGTGGTGAGTACGCATCTGCTGTGTATTTACAGCGACAAGACGGCTGAGTTCGGCATGCTCAAGAGGAAGGTGCCTACCGCTAGCCCTAGCTCCCACCCTGCTTTCTCCCCTCACACCCAACTTCTCTTTCACACACAGGCACAAGTGTTGCGAGAGTACCTGCAGGAGCCTCTTCAGCAGCTGTTCTAAATACAAACGCTTCTTCATATTAAACTCCTTCCCCACAGTGTTTTCGGCCTCAATCAACTATTTACACTCCACCAAACGAGAAGAGGGCGGAAACGCTCAGAGTAGCCAATAAGACATCCCGAGTTTGTTGCCAAAGTGTCCTCCACCCGTTGGCTGGAACTCGACAAGTTCGATGTCCGGCTGGCTCCGGCCATCCGAATCTCTCAGCTCGACACACCAGTTCCCCTGCAACCGTACACATCATACGTGGTTGTTGCACGTCAATAGGGATACCCTACCCACCATTGGACATCTTACGAGAAGATGAAGAGTACCTTGTAGTCAAAGGTCTCCGTCTCGCCGCTCCTGAGAACATACGTAGCGATCACCTTCTCGCCACCCCTGTGGTATATGACATGAGATGATTGAAGAAGCAGAGAGCAGATAGAGAGCAGAGAGTGCGCACCGCGGTTGTGAGGAGAGGGTGATCTCGCGCGGGCCGCCGTTGCGCAGAGTAATGTAGCCCGTCGCCGACGTGACGAGATACGAATGTGAGGGAGGGAAGATCAGGTACCACCCGCTGTCTCTGTAATGCGGGCAGTTGTCCACCCGCTTCAGCGCCTGCAAGGATGAGGAAGAGTGGCGAAGGTTAACGTTAATCGTCGTGTACAATGTTCGCCTCCAAGTATGTCGCATGGTGCGGAAGAGGGCGAGCGCACCTGGCCTGAGAGAATCCCGGCTGTCTCCTGCTCGTTGACTCCAAAGATGTTCTCGAGCAGGCCGATGCCGCCGCCGATGACATTCCCCACACCGTACGGTCGCTCTCCGCTGCCTCTGCCCGTCTGCATGTTGGCTACATACGAAAACCTACACACGAAATGCTTACATGCTTAGAGCCGGGGACTTCATCGGAGAGCCCCGAGAGAAGGACCTACCGCTTGCCGTTGTGGAGGTAAGAGATGAGGTAGACGGGAACGTAGACGGCGAAGAAGCTGGGTCGGCCCTTGAAGGTGAGCTTGGTGAGGATGAGCTGCTGTATCTTCTGCGTGCCGTGCTCTCGCTTGATCTGCTCGCGGCAGGCTTCCTTCTCGCGCGCAATGATCTCCTTCTCGGCTTTCTTCCACGCCTCGTTGGGACCTGAACGAGAAACCGAGAGTTAGGGTGACGGCCTTCTACGCCCCAGAAAGAAAGAAATGAAATGAAAGAGAAAGAAAGAAAGGCACGCACCTATCATGTCCCTCACCACGACTCCGTATTCCGGATCGCTCGGCATGTTGGCTACGACGGATGCAGATGCAGATGATGACGAGGAGGAGGATGAGGAAGAAGACGAGGAGGAAGTAAGCAGGTCTTCTGCAGACGCTACGTTCCATTCCTCGATGGATGGCATCAAGCTCTGGTCCGTCTCGTTCACGGAAGCACAGACCAGCAGATCGCTGTAGACGCTCTCCTTGCTCACCATGATCTCCTTCACCTCGGTCTTCTTGGCTGCCGCCTCCTGTATATAGATAGATAAGATGTCCACTTGGAGGTGAGAAACGGTCGGTCGGTCGGTCGGTCGAGGGAGAGCAGGGAGGGGGAAGGGGGGGGTCAAAGCAGAGGGCGTGGGAGGTGGGTTTGGCACCTTCGGGGCGCCCTCGTGAGTAGGCACGGCGACGGGAACGACGATCTTGGCCTTGAACGAGGAGATGACGGTAAGGCGCATGGTGTAGTACGGCACCCACACCGCATCCTCCGTCTGCCCTTCGATCATCGACGAGAAACCGGCGGGCGCAAACCTACACACATACCCACACTTTCTATAAGTAGGTGTTGCATTGTAACCACACTCAACCAAAAAAGTTGAATTAAAGATTTAAAATAGAATAAAATAAAAAAATAAACGCTCGTACCAGAGCGAACGGCGCCAGTGGTCGAAGCCGGCCAGAACCTCGCGTGGCGCGTGTTGGAATGGAATGAAACGCACGTCGCTGCCCGGCCGCGCCTTCTCCGACGTGACGCGCCTGAGGACCGACTCGCTCCTCTCCCGCAGTCTGCAATGCGCGTCGTCCACGGCCACGTCCGGCATTGGTGTGGCGCACGACGAGGAGGCCTCCTCCTCCTCCTCTTCCTCCTCATCGGCGGTCGCCAGGGTCACGTCAGAGGATGCCTCGACCCTCCTCTCGTTCTCCTTCTGTGCGGCGTTGGCCCGCGGCGCGGCTTTGGGAGAGCTGCGGGCGTCCTCTGGAGCGCCGATCATCTCCCAGCCGTCGAGCTGCAGCTCCGCGCTTTGCCCGAGCACGTTAGCGGCGGCGGCGGCGGCTGCTGCCGGTGTCATGACATCGGCGCGATCGCCTTCGCTTTTCTTCCACTCGCTGAACCGCTTCCTGCCTTCCTCTTTCAGTCGCTTCCTCTCGTCTTCCTCCTCCTCCTTCGTCTTCGGTTCCCGTACGGGATGGGCTTTCTCGGCGCCGTTAGGCGGTGCCTCATCGCCTCCTCCTTCGGTCCGTCGACGCTCGGCATCATGCGCGGCCCATCGCTGCAGAATGGCGTCAACCCATTTGTTCCTCGACTCGCCCTCCTTTCTAAGGCGCGCTTCGTGCTCGCTTCGCCTCTTGGCCTCCAAGTCGAACATAAGGTGAGCCTCTTGGACGGCTCTTCTGCGCTCGTCTTGAGCCGCGAGGCGTCGCCTCTCAACCACCGCCTCACCAGGGAAGAAGCGAGCAATGTGCCACGCATACTTCTGGCACTCGCGCCACTGGGTGTACATCCATCTCGAGCATGAGGCAGAAAAGCCCAACCACTGGGCGGATATGAGGAGGTGCGAGGGGAAAAGCTGGGCAAAATGCGAGTCGTTTTCAAGCTGTTCCGACGAAACTACTCCATGATCGCCTGATGCAGCTTGATCTTCCCATTCATCAGGCTTCTCTATCAAAACCCAACCATCTTCCATTCCTGAGGCCTGCTTCATAGGCTGACTTCGTTGAACATGACCGCCTCCCGTGGAAGGAGCCTGCCCCTCCATTATTTTCGCCCTTTTTACCCAATTTTCTCTTTGCTGAAGTGTATTGCTTACGTAGACGTCCAAGAAATGTGGTTTACTCAACAATGTAAGCTATGTACAAACAGTGCACTGCCTTGCCCGCAGGGCGTCAAGGACGGCAGCCAAAGAACAACTAAAGGTTCCAGGTGACCTTCTTGACGGCGATTTCGGCCTCCACGTAAAGGGTGTCCTGCTTGAGGAAGCCATTCTCGGCAGAAATCTTGGAGGCCAGCACAGCCTTTCTATCGCCCCAGCCCTGCCCGCCCTTGATCGGGAAGGTGGTCTTGAACTCTACAAGAGCAAATTCGGTCAACTCTCCTCCTTTGGAAGAGAAAGAGAAAGAAATAAATCTATACCTTTCTTGACTGTCTCGTCAGGATCCTTGTGATTAATGAACGTGAGGAAGTATTCAATGGTGACCGACTTCCCCTTGGGCATGTGGTTGACGTCCAAGAAAAGGTAAATGGAGAAGTAGCCTCGGCTCTCCTCGTTATCACCATCCGTGTAGAAGCCGATGAACCTGACCGGTAAGATATGTGAGCTGATCATTCTATACATAGAATATAACTCCACGCGTTCCGATTACCAGTTGAAGTCGGCGAAGGAGAACTTGTCGCTCTGAAGGTAGCTCTTCTTCCGTAGCAAACTGAAGTTCTTTATTTTCCACACCACTTTGGTGTCTGCGCACAGAATGAATTGGCATTTACCATAGGGCGAATATATATATATACATAAGAAACAAAACAATCACTGTACCTGAAACTCGTAGAGCCTTCTCCAGTTGCCGTATTCTTTCATCTTTCATCTGAAGGCCTGATTAGTTTCGAGTGACACGCACGCGTCGAGAGACGGTACCTTGAGCACGGACTCGAACTCCTCCTTGATATTCTTGGTACACGTGTCGAACGACTTCTTGAGAAGCACCATGTGGTATGCCATCTCCTTCTCGAGATGTTCCTCCAGGTGCTTCCGTATGACCTGTTGGGGGGGGGCAAATATGTCAGTACAAACGATACTCTAGGGGAGCTCCAAGTGTTGGTTCCTAGTGACCTTCTTCGGGCAGCCCTGGTCGGCATAGGTACATTCCACCTCTGCTTCGGGACAATCGTCCCGGAGGTGTGCATCCAGCTCGCCTCGGCGCAGCTCGGTGTTGCATGCCTCGCATTCTATAGGCACCATCGGGCACAGCTTCAAGTGATCCTATTGTAATTGCGATCAATAAGAGAACGAGTAATTACCGGTCCACTGGCAACAAGGAACGTACTTCCATGTTGCAAAACTGGATGTCCTTTTTACAATGAGCGCACTCGAGCGGGCGGAAGGGGCAGACGGCTTCGTGGGCGTCGAGATTCATCCTGCGCTGCTTGCTGCAGAGAGGGCTGTACTTGCAGTTTACAGGAGCGAAGCCGCATTTCTGCTCGTGCGTAACGCGGGTCTCGAGGGTGAGCACGTGAGGGCAGCCCTGGTCGTCTTCCTCCCAGTCTTTGGCACCCTCGCTCCACTTGAAGTGGTACTTGCAGTAAACCTTGAGGTTCCTTATGTGTCGCTCAACGAAAAGGCTACGCGCGAGGGCCTCTTCGGTGAGACGGCAGCGGCACGACGGACATTCGGGATTCTTGGAAAGGCTCTTGGTAATGCAAGCCAGACAGAAAAGATGTCCGTTCTTGCACTGACGAGGCTTATTGAGGATTTGCAGGCAAATAGCGCATTGAAGCTCTTTTGCAGCATCTTGATCAACAATAAGATTTTCAAACTGTAAAGAAGGTGGAGAAGTGGAAGACTTCGTAAGAAGGATGGTTGCTTGTTCCTTTTCCTCAGGCGGGGATAGGCCGCGCAGGGGGGAAGCTGAGGATGGCGAGGTGGAGAAAGAGGAGGAGAGAGGGCGATCACGAGGGCTACTTAACAGCTCTCCTGTAGAGATTGATGAAGTCAGGGGTGGGTACGCGGCCATCTGTTGTCCGAGTTGTTAGGATCAACGCTTTGAGCTGATTTCCTGGGTTTTCGAGGAGAGGTGCAGCCAGGATAAATGCTGGATTCCCTCAATACAGAGAAAGTATTTGGTTCATATTTTTTGTTGTTTTCTTCAATACCCATGGTGGAAGTTGTGCGGACCAGCACTGGCCAGGGGCTGTGGTCCACCGTACGTGCCTTTTTGGAAAGCCATTTGCCTCATTCCTGGAAGCTCCTCGGTAAGTCAGGCAAAGGCCCTCTTCTAAACCGAGAGAGTCTCAACATAATACGCTGCGGCTTTCAGGTGCTGTTCTCAGGGCGGAGGCGGGGAAAGGTGGCCCCGTCCCGCGCTCTGCGGGTCAGCGCTGGTACGTCGCCCGGAATACCTCCGACGCTGGTAGTGAAGTGCGAGGGGTGCTTCTGCTGTTGCCTCCCAAGCAGCACGCAACCGCCCGGCCAGAGGAAGAGGAATCAGATCCCAAGGAGTGGGACGTTTCCTTGTTTGTGCCGATTGATGATCCTGATGGGAAGGCGGCAGTGCGAGCGCTGTTGGGCGTGCTGAACTTCATCGGGGAGGTGCGATTCGCGGGAATAGCCAAGCGCTGGCTGCCGCTTGCTCGAGAAGCAGCAGCAGCTGCTGGCGCATCAGAATCATGGTTCAACCCGTGTCTCGCTTATCACTGCAGCGAGGCTCGCTTTTCTTCGCCCGCGACGGACTTTGGCGCCCACCTGCGCAGCTTGTCACTCCAGCTTGATTCGGTTAACCCAGGCACTCACCCCTTGCAACTTTCTGCTCTTAGTGAATAGAATAGAATAGAATAGAAAACAAATAATAATAATAATAATAATAATAATAATAATAATAATAATAATAATAATAATAATAATAATAATAATAATAATAATAATAATAATAATAAATTACACTAAGTGTATGTTGTGCGTCAGATTCTGGTGATCCTCAGTTGATGACCTCCAAATGGAAGTACGCTGGTGAGGAGTCCTCTAATTACATCAATCTCTGCGTTCGCACTGCACCATCCACATGCGTCAGACCCGGTAAGCCCATTAGAAGCACGAAGCGAGAAGGAGGGGAAAATGAACTCTTCGGGTGCAACCAACACACATGTATACAGACGCAAGCGAAGAGATGGTGGCGTGGATCGCAGTGCATGCTGACATGTCTCTCGGCTTCTTCTGGGTTGAAGAGTCGCAACGACGCAAGGGTGGGCTTGGTTTTATTTTATTTTATTTTCCCCATCTTCCCGATCGGGAACAGGCGAGGCTCACTTTCCTTTGAACCAAACAAACCAATCAGGGCTCGGAAAAGCACTGGCGGTAGTGCAAACGCTCAAGATGTTCGATTTCGTGAGGCCTTTCTTGAAGCCCGAGCATGTCGGCGCCTACTTTTTCACAGAGGAAGACAACGAAGCCTCCCGGACGCTCTTCCAGACTCTGGGATATGAGGTTGCTTCCCCCCCCTCCACCTGAGACTCCTTTTTCGGCGTGGCAATCGGTCTCATCTGCGTCCGTGAATATAAGGCCTACAGTGAAGTGGCATGGATCGGCTTCCGCTCTTCTTCGACAGCAGAGCGTGCCCAGGCCGTTGGTACGGACTCGCTACCGACACCGAAGGGGTCGCCATTTACTGTAACGCACCGCGTACTTTATGCAGTGTCGCGCAGGATGGAGAAGGTGAACCTCGCCGAGAAGTTTTCCCTCTTCACAGAGCATTGGAGTCCCAAAATCGTGGGTGAGGTGCGCTATCAGCACTGCCACGTCAGCGCGCAGCATGTGCTTCTGGCCCTTACGCGTTGTGATCGCTTCAGGTGGACAACTTTGATGTGAAGGTCGCTAAGCTGAAAGGCGAATTCGTGTGGCATCACCATGAACACGAGGACGAGCTCTTCCTTGTCGTCAAGGCACGTCAAGCGTTAGTGAAGATGTGGCGCTTTGAATCCATGGACTCAGTCTTGCCTGAAAATTTAGGGCCAATTGACCATCAAGATTCGCGAAGCCGATGGAAATGAGAGAGACATCGATCTTCGCGAAGGAGAGTTTTTCGTAGTCCCCAAGGGCGTTGAACATAAGCCTGTTGCCATCGAAGAGGTCCGTTTGTGAAGTTTTATGGTTTGCTTCCGACACCTTTAGCTAATCATGATCTGCCATCCATTCTCGGGACAGTGTCAAGTTATGCTGTTGGAGAAGCGCGGAGTCTTAAATACGGGGAATGTCCGCAGCCAACATACTGTTGATAATCTAGATAGGCTATGAAGCACCCGAGGGATTACTCTATCAAATCTACTTATCCGCCACCTGCTTTCAGTCCCCTTAACCAGTCAGTTTGGTGATCCCCCGAGTATCAACAAATGCATATCCGCAAAAACCACGAGTAAAATAGACGGCCCTGGTCTGGATCTGAACAATTCCTGACGACTCGTCGCACTGCCTGCCCGTCAACGATGGGAAATTTCGGTAGTTTTTTGCATACAAAGACGAACAATACGCCTTCCTGTAAGATGGCCATCTCATTGTGGGTGGGCCGGCTTCAGAATGCATCCGATCAGCGACCAGGTAAGCAAGGCACAGCAGTGCATAACCTCTGTCTTCCTTTCGTTTCCTATAAGGAGCGTGCCTTACCGTTGTCCAAGAAGCTAATTGCTGCGTACAATATCTGCGCAAACAATTTCCGATGTCTTGTTACTTTCTACCCTGGGAAGACAGATGCAAGCTGAAGAGGTTCGGGCAACCTCACCGCGCCTTGGACGAAGTGAGAGAAGGAAGCTCAAGGGCGCTCCTAAGGTTGGCGTCTTGGTGAAGCGTACCTATGCTGGAGTTAATAAACAGACCTCAAAGGTTCGTCCCTGTGTGTTAGACAAAGTTTGTGGCATGTCACTAACTGGACTTCACGGTCCTCGCAGCTTACTTCGTCCTTCCGTAAAGAAGGATATGGTGTCGACCCTGAGTTTGACAAGCAGCGAGAGGAATTCGACCAGCTGGTCGGCAAGGTTGCACGACTCCACAAGCGCGTAAGGCGATACAACAAAACGTTTTCAGGTGCCTATCCCTTTATTCCATGGCAACCTCACCTCTAACGGCTCCCACGCCCTCGCAGACGTGGGCAGTCATATGGTCGAGCTGGCCGAAGCACTGCAGTCCTTTGGAGAGAGCCCAGAGGACAAACGCATTGGTGAAGACTTCATGCAGGCTGCCTTCAGCATCCAGCAGGCAGCGGCATCCTTCTCTGTACGCCTCTCCCTCTGCAGTCGCTACGCTCGGCAAACTCACACACGCCTGACGCCCTGCAGGCCGGAGTTTCGCAGATTGATCGGGATTTAAAGGCATTCTACGTTCAATTAAGGGAGTACAGCGTAGGTGGCCATCATGCCGATCCCCGTGCATCTGCTCGCTTACCTGGAGGAGTGGTCTCTCCCCTCCGTGTGTACAGAAACAAGTGGAGCTGAGAGACTCGGCGCTCGCTGATTTCAACAAGGTCTCCCGTAAGGCACAGAAGGCGAAGAAGAGGCCCGAAGCCATCAAGTCGCAACAGGTACATTGTTCGGGCCGTGGCTTCCTGTCTGTCTTCAACACCTTGCGCTCTCTGACTTGTTTGATGATACGAATGGTTAAAGACCGAATCGCACTACGAAGAATCGAAACAACTCTACACATTCCTCAATGAAGAGGTGAAGCAGCAGCTGCAGGCCTATAATTCCCAGCGCATTCTCTACATCATGCCACAGCTGCAGAAGGTGTCCCATAACCGTCCAAGCGCCATATCATGTGTCCGCCATTGACAAGGCTCGTGCTCACACTCCTGTCGATGACTGCTCTCAGCTCTCGGCATGTCACCTGGACTTCCTCCAAGAGGCGCTGTCCGGGTCGGAGAACCTGAAGCTCCATCGGCCGCTGCCGAGCGGCAGCCTAACGAAGGAATTGCAGAAGAGCCAAGAGCGGCCCGCGCTGCCGCGAAGCAAAACAGAGGGCCACAGCATTCGAAACGTAAACCGCCCCTCGTACGCCCGTCAAAAGTCGCAACCCGTACGACTTCCTTTCCTAGCAAAAAAATAAAAATAAAAATAAAAAATAAA
>CDFF01072358.1:8283-27012 GCA_000826265.1 Acanthamoeba culbertsoni | reverse complement strand
AGAAGAAGTAAAGAAAAAGGCTTCGGGGATGATAGGGTATGCCGTACGGTCCGGTGTGGCGCCCCAAAGGGCCTTCGTGTAGGCGACATAGTCGCCCAGATTTTGAGGCCCCATACGCCAGAAATCACTTTCCCAAGCTTAATGTCAGCAGGAGAGAGACCTTTTTTTGTTTGTTTTTTTGGTTTTTTGGAGTACTTGCCTGGGGTAATGCGGGATCTGGCCACGCGGCAGCGGCCGGAAGAGGAGAAAGTGCATGTTTCGCCGCCATTGGCCGAAGTCGGGCATCTCATGCAGGAGCGTCTTGGGACTGGGGGCGGGCATCATGTGCCACGGCAACAGCGGCAGCGCATCGCCGCCCGCCTCCTCTGTGTTGTCCGGTGCGTTCTTCGAACGCCTCGCCTTGGGGCTCGGGCGCCGGTGTTGCTGTCGCTGTTGCTGGCGCATAAGCAGGCTGTGCTGGTAGAGGAATGAGCGGTATTGGTCGTGCGGATGGGCGGGGTCCCGGTAGCGCGGACTGGGTTCGCCCCCCGACCCGTAGACCAGCTTGAGGGCAACCACTATCGATGCCAAAACCCGCTTCCAGAACGACGGGCGTTGGCTCCCTGTGGTGATTCCGTGATGAATATCGATGCTCTACATGTGTTTATATATATACAACAAGTTTTTGTATATACATATATATATATATAAATATATGGGGGGGGAGGTACCGATGTCTCGGTCATACAACCACTGGGCCATCTTTTGCTCGCTCGCTTCGTCCACACACGTGCCTGCGTCAAAGACTTAGAGGAGAGGAAAGAGGCAAGGGTGGAGGGATTGGTGTGTGTGTGTGTGTGTGCGTGTGCGTGTGTGCGTGTGCGTGCAGGGGAGGAGTACCTTGGAAGATGTGATGGATGAAGAGACCCAGAGAGGGCGGCAGACGAAGCTCCTCCAGGAAGCGGTAGAGAACCGGGTAGAACGGCGGAGGAGCCTTCGAGAGAGAGAGAGAGAGAGAGAGAGAGAGAGAGAGAGAGAGATCACTGTTCAGATAGGATTCCTTCTATGATGTGTGTGTGTGTGTGTGGCTCGGTACCTCGTCCTGGACGGAAAGAAGGGATATGAGTGCGAAGGCTTGGCGCTCTATCTTGCTCTCGGTGATCGGGTGCTGTGGGGGGGGGGTTGCGACGATGGCAGACGAGAGTGGAGGCGAGATTAAGCAAAGAAGCGCCACTCGGAAGAATGTGTGCAACGGAGGAGGGGGGATGGGGTAGCGTGGGGGGGGGGACGGGAGGGTACCCGAGGGCGGGCGTGTACGCCATGGACGTCCTTGAGGTCGGACAGGGTGTGCACCTCCTCATATGGGAGGCGCCCGCTGCGAGTCCACCGCACCAGGTCGAGGGGGACCACGGGCTCCTGGAGTATCTC
Organism: Acanthamoeba culbertsoni; assembly: GCA_000826265.1. NCBI lineage: Eukaryota > Discosea > Longamoebia > Acanthamoebidae > Acanthamoeba > Acanthamoeba culbertsoni. The sequence goes on along the minus strand of CDFF01072358.1, from coordinate 25,605 downwards.
ACATGCGACGTAAATCAGGGCCAGCGTCACGCTCAACTGCGGCACTTTCGCCTGCGACTCGAGGTCCAGCCTTCCGACTTTTGGCTGGTCCTTTGCCTCTCCGTCCTCTTCCTCTTCCTCCGCCTCCTCCTGCTTCAGCTCGCCCTCCGCCTCCACTTTCATCTCCGCAAGACTCGTCAGGCCCTCGTCTAATGCTGTTGTCGTCTTGCGCCTCTTTCTGCTTCGCGATTGCTCGTCGTAATCTTCATCGCCGACATCGCCCTGGCGTACTTCGTAGGGACTGGTGGTGTCTTCTTCGCTCATTGGGGGAGTCTGCTGTTGGGAGGCGTCCAGGACGAGGCTATCGTCCTGGGACAGAATGGAGGTGAGGCCGAGCTCCTCAAGCCACGTCTTGCTCTCTTCGAACTCCTGCTGCTTCGCTTCGGCTTGTTGGCTGGCCTCGATCTCGAGGGCTCTCTGCTCCTGTTCCAGGACGCGATGGTGCTGCCTCTCTTTACATCCCGAAATCAACACCGTATCAGTACGCCAGCTCTAAGGAAGCAAAGAGGTCTGGTACTCACGGTGTGTGTTGAGGGTGGTGAGGTAGTGGTTCACATTTGCGACCCTATTGGGTCGTACAGAGAGATAGCGAAACCATAGCTTGCGCACCACGCTCGACAGCAGTGGACTCACGCCACAATCGGAAACCAACACCTCAACCTGCACCCGCGTCAGCAGTGTCTGTGAGAGCAAGTGGCCTAGGTACAACCAACCTGGCGGAGGAGTAAATCCTGGAAGTAGTCCAGATAGGTGCCTTCAGCTCCGGGATACGCTGCGGTTGGGTCTCGCGTTTCGTATTTTGCCCGTACGTCAGCAGCTGCAGGCCCGGTTGCTTGTTCTTTGGGTTGCAACTTGATGCGCCTCTTCGCGCTGCCTGTATAAGCGTCGAAATCTTCGAGTTGCTGCTCTATGTAGTCCTGGAGAGCTTCGCCCGTCAGTTATTTTAAGAACCGGAGGGGGGGGGGAAAGCAAGGGACCTGTGACTGAGTAAAGCACTCATCACAAACATAGAATCCTTGTTCATCCTGCGTGAGGCTTCTGCTGCCACAGCGCCCGCATCGGAGCCCGCCTGCCATAATTTCCTTTTCTTTTCTTTTTTCCTACTTTACAAACTTGCGCCTTTTCGCGGGGTTGCTTGACGTCATCACCTTGTGCTACCTGCAGACATGAACTCTCTTGTGGCGGGTTTTGTGGTCTTAGCTTTGCTTTGTGTATGCATCGTGGCAACCGACTCTTCAAGCAAGGCAACTACAAAGCCTCGACGACCACCGATCAATCCTGGGAAGGAAGAAATCGGACCGGGGACTCTTTTCGGTGACTCTAGACGGTTCGGAGAGGAAGAAATCCTTGGTGGGAAGAGGGTCAGATCTCCTGGAGCCGGATCTGGTCCCAGAAGAAGGATGCCTATAACCGCTGTTGATAAAGACAATATGGCGACAATTCTTCGCAGGTTTGTATTCGTTTGCACACTTTTTCTTGTGCCACCTAACCTTCGCACCATTATCCATAGAAACCAAGTTGTAGTTCTTGGATTCGCTGCAGAACATGCTCCCCAACACGAGCTTATGGATGCGTTAACTACGGTAGTGTCTGTTACTTTGTCACTACACATAAAATCCCTCACTTATATCACTATGCTAGCTGTCCACAATGGCCACTACCAGTCGCGGCTTAGTGATTGGCAAAACGACGGACCCGGTGGTGAAAAGAAGGTTTAAGGTGAAGGAACTGCCTAGCCTCCTTATAGTATCCGATAATGGAGATGTAGTGGAAGAGTATGACCTGAAGAATTTTGATGGTGGTACGGGTCTTTTGTAGTAGCAACTCATCCTAGTGAATTTATTACCTCTCTTTCAGAGGCCATGGCCAATCATCTGTCAGCGCGACTACCCACATATCCCCTTCCTCAAGTCGGATACATGACGGTGCATTTCCTCAGGATCTTCACGAATGCTACCACTGCTTTTTCACTTAACAAGTTTGTAGGGCTCACACAAGCAAAGGGGAGAGTCAATTAGGGAAGAACCACTGCTCTATGTCATGTTAAATTTCACCAAAGACAAAGGAGATAAGTTGCAAAATTACTATCTGAGGAGGTATATATTGATGAATCCCTCCTTTAATCTCATCATTTGCATTTACATGCATCGCCAGGTGGGACGCTCTGGCAGACGAAGCACACAACAAGTCTATGTACTTTGCAGTAGGTGATGCGACAGAGTTTCCAGAGTTGTGGACCCACTTCCATAAGGATCGCATGGCCACCACTCTGGAAAACCCGATCGTGGTGCTGCAGGAGAAGGGAAAAAAGTAAGTTCTCTTGCCTTGTGTCCCAGCAGCACATGACTTATCCCGATATGGCCAGCTATCTCTTTCAGGGAGAACCGAGCCTGGAGAACATTAAAGAGTGGCTACAGCAATGGAGGGAAGGGAAACTGAAGCCCTTTATTCGTACTGGAGGCTTCGTGGTACGTCCCCACCTTGAAAAGTGGATAATGAGTTGGGAGGGATCCCTCTAAATGGAGAACAATGCAAGAACAATGTGCCGGGCACTCTCTACACACTTACCACGGAGAACTGGATTCAAGTGATCCGAGATTGGACCAAAGATGTATTGGTGGTCTTTTATGGCCCCAAGTGCCCATACTCCAAGTAGTCCACTCTCCACCAACCAGAGAACCAATTGTCAGTTACCTAAAGCCAGCCAATAGGGAGTTTTTGGAGGTCGAAATGCCCAAACTGTTGGATATGGTCAGCCACGTACCTTCTCTGGTGATCGCCAAGATGGATTGTAGCGGTAAGGATCTCTCAGCGAATGTTCCCGCAGCTTCTAGTGCTAACCCCATACAAGTGAATGAGTGTCCTCAAGGTGTGGTGACCGGATACCCAACCATCGGCCTTTACAAGGGATGTAAGAAAGGAGTTGAGAAGTCAATCTCTCCTCTGGGGTACTGGGATATTCGCGAGGCGGACGATCTGTACAGGTAGCATATGCTGCTTGTTGCTTGTGATGTCCCGGAGCGAAGAAGAGAAAAGCTAACATTCATTTAATCCCGCAGATGGCTAAAAGCGAATTCGTACTACTCAATCCCGAAGAAACCTCAACCTCAACCGGAGGGTGGCCGTTCAACTGATCCTGTAATTGCCGAAGCAGAGCAAGTCGGAGGAGTCATAGACCCAATCTCTGTCGACACCACTCTGCTATAAAAGGCAATAAAACAGCAATTTCTTTCCGTTTCTTGTATTCTTCTTTCGTGTTCAAGTGGGATGCATGCAGTGCCCCCTGCTTTGGTTTTCTTACTCCTTTTTTCGGTTGCAAGCGGTGCTGAGGACGACTTATGGTTTCAGAGCAGCAACGACACACTTCAACCACCTGCGTTTGATGCCCAAGCCAGGCTGACAGCTTGCCGTGAGTTGGTTCGTTCAACTGACCTTCCGGTCCAAGTTGCTGCATGGAGGGACCCTCTCTTTGTAATATGGTTTCCTCCGGCAACCAACGCAAGCCTTGAACACGAGTGGATAGAGGATGTTGTGTTGGAGAAAGTGTCTCGGTATCTATTATTGTCTGCACTACCTTCTGACAATCCCCAGCTTACCACAGCGACAGACCGATAGTCTACGTTTATCCCGAGCTTTGCCATTTAGATCTATGGCACAATGGGAAGCCTCCTAAACACGTGCTGTACATAACAGGAGCCGGTAAGGGGTCCTATCTCAGAGTGTCCTTTCTAACTAATGATGTGAGCCAGCCAGGACGCCCGACAAGTTAAGGCAGTGCTTGGAGCGAGTTAGTCGGTTGAAGGATCAACAGAAATCGGTCAATGTGGATGAACCAGTAGAAGCTCGCATCGGGTTGGTGCATTTGAGTGATGAGCACATCGGTTTTGGTAACCTTTGCGAAGAAGACGATACCGTTTTTGCTCCCGTGAGTCGAACGAGGCATCGCCCCCCCCCCCAAATAACCTATAATGCTTCTCTGAATCCTACTAGACCTCATTTTTCGGTCATCAGGTGCGACTCGCGCATCATTCTGGAGTATCCACTGTTCGACTACATACTGCGCAATCACTGGCATCCCATGCTGAGAGACCACGGGGAGAAGGTCAGATGGTTCCCTCTGGGCTTCACCAATGGTACACCGCCAGACAGCCACATTCGTCCAGTTGGAATTCTTAGACGTTTGCACAGGATTCGGTCGGCCAACAACAAACTCTATCCTGCCAGCCAGCAAGCGCAAATTCCGATGCAGTTTCAGAGGTGCAAGGTGGGAGAACCGGCGTGAGTTCGACTCCGCTCTTGAGGAAGCATCTTCCTCTGGCAGATTGAAGTGCCATACAAGCTGGTCTACGGACTTCAACAAGGGTAGACTAAGCTTCCCACCAGGCTTCCCAGATATATATATATATATATATGGTTGATCCGCGCGTATTCTTTTCTTTGGCTTAGGCCTGCCCATAACGGCCTTCCGCAAGGAACTTCTGGCGACAGCGTTCGCCCCCTCGCCTCCGGGCATGTACAATCCAGACTGCTTCCGCTTGTATGAGGCTTTGTTTGCCGGGGCCATCCCTATTATCCCGCGGCACTACCAATTCGAGCCTCTGGGAGACCACCCCATCCCCATGGTCGATTCCTGGTTCGTCATTTTTACTCTCACCACTCACCTGAGGGGCACACTAAACTTTCCGGCATTGTTCCCTCAGGTTCCAGCTGGTCGACGTAATCGAGCGCATTGAAACCGAGGGCGTAGACGTGGTCCAGCAGCGAATCTTCACCTGGTGGAATGCCTTTGTTGATCAAATGCAGACCGATGTGGCCCTCATTATAGGCTGAGGAGCTTCACCACCGCAAAAAAAAGAAAAAAAGAAAAAGAAAAAAAGAGTATGCTTGGGATATTTTTATGGTGTTCGAGAAATCCATTGCAGGCCAAAGGGTGACCACCCCATCTTAGGAGGAAAAGCTGGAGCTGAGGATGGTGGCGAGCAGGGCCATGCGGATGTACATCCCGTTCTCCATCTGTCGGAAGTAGGCCGCTCGGGGATCGCTGTCGATCTCGGGGCTGATCTCATCGACGCGCGGGAGGGGATGCATGATGACGAGGTTGCTCTTGGCGTGCGAGAGCAGTTCGGGGGTGATTACGTAGGTGCCCTTGACCGCGAGGTATTCCGCCTCGCTGGCGAACCGTTCCTTTTGGATCCGCGTGACGTAGAGCACGTCCGTGTGAGGCAACACCTCCTCCAACGAACTGCACTCCCTTTGCGGAATACCCTTTACGTAATGAAACAGCCAAGTCGGCGGTTAGCCATGTTAAAAAATAAAAAATAAAAAAATAAAAAAATAAAAAAAATAAAAAAATGGAAATGAGAGAGTGAGAGAGGGGGGGGGAGGGGAAGGGTAGATGCCTTCTTGTCGAGCTCATCGAGAATGGCGGACGGCATCCTGAGGGAGTCCGGCGAGACGTAGTTGAGTTGCGCGATGCTGTAGAGGGAGAGGAGCTGCACGAGCGAGTGGACCGTGCGGCCGTTCTTGAGGTCGCCCACCATGGTGATGCGCAGGCCGTTCACCGTGCCCAGCTCCTCGCGGATGGTGAAGGCGTCCAGCAGGGCCTGCGTGGGGTGCTCGCCGATGCCGTCGCCCGCGTTGATGATTGGCACCCGCGAGTGCGACGCCGCCAACTGCGCTGAGCCCGCGTGCGGATGCCTCAGCACGATGACGTCCGAATAGCATTCCAGCGTCCTTAGCAGAGAAACCGATCGATCGATAAGCAAGGTTGCATTGTAACTAGGCACTACTTGGTGGGTGTTTTTTTTTTGTGGTTTACCTTATGGTGTCGGGAAGGGACTCGCCCTTGACGATGGAAGACGAGGTCTCGTTGACGGAGATGACGGATCCGCCCAGGCGCAGCATGGCGGCCTGGAAGGAGGCGGAGGTGCGGGTGGACGGCTCATAGAAGAGGTTGGCGAGCACCTTGCCCTTGAGCAGGTCCCACGAGCCCACGCGCTTCACCATCACGCGCATGTCGTGCGCCACGGAGAACAGGTAGCGCAGGTCGTCCCGCGTGAACTGCTTCACTGAGGTGACGTGCTTTGCGGCGAAGCGGGGCGGCAGCGCCCCCGCATGCGCGAAGATCTCCTGCGACAGCACCGAGCTCCGCCTCTCCAGCGCGAGCTGCTGCTGCTGCTCCACGAGCTCGCCGCCCACCACCGGCGGCACGACCGTCGTGCTGGGCTTTGCAGCGATGGCCGCCGCCGCCGCCGCCGGACGCCGGACCGGAGGGGGCGTCAGCACGGCGGAAGCCGGCAGGACAGGCGACGCGACAGGCGCCGCGGCGGCTGCAGCGGGGCCGGCGCTGATAGGCGCAACGGCGGCGGCAGGCGTGACCGAGACGGCGGGGGTGAGGAGCGCGGGGGCGGGCTGGCGGAGGCGAGCGGCGGCAGAGCAGACGTTGCGGCCGTCGCCGGGGAGGGCGTAGACCTTGCCGTCCAGCATGGCGGTCTTGCCGCGTAGCACGACGCGCACGGGGCGCCCCTGCAGCTGCATGCCGGCGAAGGGCGTCCAGCCGCACTTGGAGTGGGGCATGGCGGCGGGCACCGTCCAGCTCTCGTCCATGTCCACCACCACGTAGGTGTCCTCCTGGTCCGGCAGGTTGAAGATGCGCTTCGGGTTGGTGTACATCTTCTCGATGAGCTCCTCCATCGTGATACGGCCTATATTGTATTTTGTCCCCTCCCCCGATCAGCGTCATGCATTCTCATCATCAATCATCAATCATCAGCGGTGCGTGTGCAGGGTACCCTGGTTGACGGCGGTGAGCATGAGGGGCAGGGAGGTCTCCAGACCGGGGAAGCCGGGTGGCGGGTTGGGTCCGTCCTTCTCAGCCAGGGTGTGGGGCGCGTGGTCCGTGGCGATGCAGTCGATGATGTCCATGCTCGCCCAGAGCGCCTCCACGTCCGCCTTCGTCGCCAGCCGAGGCCGCACCTGGGCCAAGAACACAACGGAGATCGTCTTCGGGTGAGCCTCTTTTTTTCCTTTTCCTTTTCATTTTCATTTTCCTTCCTCATCCCAAACTTGTCTCTTGCAATGTGTCGTGTGGTCTAAGTAAATAAATATATAAATAAATATATATACCTCCTTGCGTGCGGGGGTGAGGTCGTGATCGCAGCACGGGGCGACGGCGTCCCTGTCGAGGAAGAGGTGGTGTGGGCACACCTCGCAGGTGACCTGCACACCCTTCTGCTTGGCGGCACGGATGACGGCGAGCTCCTCCTTCAGGCACACGTGCGCGATGTGCAGCGGGCGGTCGTGCAGGCTCGCCACCATCAACACCGCCGCCATCGTGGTCGCCTCGGCGTGCACCACGATTGGCAGCTCACGCGGCCAATGGATGACATGGTCGATCCACGTGGTCATGTCGTCCAGGCGCAGATTGGTGAACGTCTGGTTCAGGTACATCTTGAGCGCCACCTGTGCGGTGTTCCACGGTAACGCCATCAGCCATCCAATCGGTATGAGGGAGATGACCCCCAAGGGGAGGGAATGGAATGGAATGGAATGGAATGTGATGCATGCGTACCGCCTGGTTGACGAATTGGGGTCCGAGGCGTGCGTTGGTGGACGACGCCCCGAAGTAGATGCCGTAGTCGCAGCGCGCCTTGCTCTTGGCGATGTTCGTGACGAGGTCCATCGACGCCGCGTCGATCACCTCCGGGTTGGTATTGGGCATCGCGCAGACCTGTCGCCACAATGATTGGTTTACATATTTGTATTATGATTGTTGATCAGGTCTAGTCTTACCAGAGTGATGCCGCCGGCCAGGGCGGCAGCGGTGCCGGTGTCCCAGTCTTCCTTGTGGGCGGCGCCGGGCTCCCGCATGTGGACGTGGATGTCGATGAGGCCCGGCAGGATGACCGTCCTGCTGGAGGTGCGGCAGTCCACCAGCCCGACGGGGATGTCCGCGGGCAGCACGCGCAGGCTCTCGATGAACAGCTTCGCGCACTTGATGTTGGTGATCTGACACGTACAAGCGCGGGAGGGACGAGTCAGGAAATAAAAAGGAAAGTGGGGGAAAACGAGATGTGTGGGGGGGGGGCGGAGAATAGTACGAGGGGCACGGAATAGTTGATGGCGAGGCGCCTGGCCATGTAGCCCTTGCTCATGAAGGAGGCCGGGCGGCGGTTCCTGTTGTTGGAGGGGAGGATGATGCACAGGTCGATCTTGGCCGCCGCAAGGTGGGCCGAGAGGGTCTCTAGGTCGCTCTGCTCGGCCTCCTGGTCCCAGTTCAGGGCCTTGATCGGGATGCTGTGCTCGCTCAGGAAGTCCGCCGTGCCGCTAAAAAGGAAAAGGAAAAGGAAAAGGAAAAGGAAAAGGAAAAACACCGGTAAGTGGCAAGGTGTGTCCAGGACCGTTGCGGGCCTCAGGTGAGGGTGTGGGTCGTGTACCCGGTGCCGAAGAGGTTGTAGCCCATGCTCACAAGCTTCTGGGCGCTCTCCAGGAACTCCACCTTCTCCTTGTAGGGGCCCAGCGAAAGGAAGATGTTGCGCTTCTTCGGCAGCTTGAAGCCTGTCGACAGCAACGCCTTCATGTAGGCCTGCAAAACGACGCGCCCGTTACACAGTTAGTAAAGCAACGACCCACATAAGGGAGAGGGGGGGGTGGGGTGGAGGAGGGGAGGAGAGGGGAGGGGCAGATCGAGAGAATAGTGAGGGTGTGTGTGTGTGTGTGTGTGGAGGGGCGTGCCTCGTATTTGTTCTTGCCGAAGCAGGCGACCTCGCCGGTGGAGGCCATCTCCACTCCCAGCACGGGATCGGCACCCGGCAGGCGCGAGAAGGAGAATTGGGGGACCTGGTGATTCACAGGGTCGGGTTCATTAACCCCCGTTGACGTGCAACATGCGATTTGTTTGGTGTTTGTTTTTTTTTTCGATGGAAGAGGAGGGGAGGAGTGGGCTACCTTGACGCCGACGTGGTCAACGTGGGGGAGGGCCTGGGGGCTGAGGGGCAGCCCCAGGAGGGCCTTGGTGGCGAGCTCGATGAAGTCGACGCCGAGCGTCTTGGAGACGAAGGGGAAGGAGCGGGAGGCGCGGAGGTTGCACTCGATGACCTTGATGTCGTTGTCCTTGGCGATGAGCTGCATGTTGAAGGGGCCGGACACCTGGAGCTGCTTGGCGATCTTGCGGGCGGCCTGCTCGATCTTGCGCACGGTGATCTGGTCCAGGTCCTGCGCCGGCAGGATGAGGGTGGCGTCGCCCGAATGCACGCCGGCGTTCTCCACGTGCTCGGAGATGGCCATGACGATGATCTCGCCGTCCTGCGCCACGGCATCCAGATCGACCTCCTTCGCGTTCATGATGAACTTGGAGACGACCACGCGCTGCTCCTTGCCCGTGTTGATGGAGTTGGCCAGCGAGAGGTAGGTCTCCAGCTCCAGGGCGTTGTTAACCACCATCATGCCCGCTCCGCTCAGCACGAACGACGGCCTGGCCCGGTCCCACGGACACCGTGCCCGACATGCCAGGTTCATCTTAAGCCAGGAAAAGGAGGCGGGCGGCGGCGGCGGCGAAGAGGAAGAAGGGTGCAGAGGGGGGGGGGCAAGCAAAAAGCGTACCGCACGAGGCACGGGTAGCCGACCTCGGAGCAGAACCGCTTGGTCTCCTCGAGGTTGGTGCAGTCCTTCCACTTGGGCTGGTCGACGCCCTCGAGGTCGAGCATGCGCGAGAACTTGAAGCGGTTCTCGGAGCTCTCGATCATGTCGGGGGTGGTGCCCAGGATGCGCACCCCCTGCCGGCCCAGCGCCATCGAGAGGTTGTTCGGAATCTGCCCGCCTGGACACACGAACACCCAGCACAGGGTTAACTTCTCCGTTTCCCGTTTCCCGTTTCCGTCTCCATTTCGAGCACAACTTCAGCTCCCCACCCAGAGAAGAGAGAGGAGAGGCAGTGGACGGGTGGTATGAGTGGTATGTACCCATGGATACAACCACGCCGGCGGCCTGCTCGAACTCGTAGATGTCCACGACCCGCTCGAAGGAGAGCTCCTCGAAGTACAGCTTGTCGCACTCATCGTAATCCGTCGACACCGTCTCCGGATTGTAGTTGATCATGATGGTCTTCTTCTGTCAACAGATCGTGTGTGGATAGTGATGTGAGCGGAACACCCACGACCGTGTGTGTGTGTGAGTGTGTGTATGCGTAGAGTGATGGGGGAGGGGAGAGGACATACGCCCAGCTTCTTCAGGGTGTGTGCGCACCGCACGGCGCAGTAGTCGAACTCCACCGAGCTGCCGATGCAGTAGGCGCCGCTGCCCAGCACAATCACGCCGCGATCGGCGGACGCCTCCTCGCCAGGCTTGGCGGCGGCCGGGGCGTCGATGTCGTGCTCGATGCCATTGTAGGTGAGGTACAGGTAGTTGTTGTGGGCGGGGAACTCCGCGGCCACCGTGTCGATCTGCTTCACCCTCGGCAGGATCCCGAATTCCTGTGGCACATGCGCTCGTGTTATATTACTTCAAAAATTTATATATAAATATATATATATATTATTTTATTATAAATATATGAATTTAAAGAGATCCGACTCGATTTCAATCCGAAAGACGCACCTTGCGGGTCTTGCGGACGACCAGCTCGGTGGAGTTGAGGAACTTGGCGACCTGCTTGTCGGAGAAGCCCAGGCGCTTGGCCCTGGCCAGCAGGTCGTGCGTGAGGCCGGCCCCGTCGAGCCCGCGCAGGGCCTTCTCAAAGTCGGAGAGGCCCTTGAGCTTGTACAGGAACCAGCGATCGATCTTCGTCAGCTTGTGAATCTCCTCCACGCTCAGCCCTATCGAATTGAATAGAAGAGGATTTATTATTATTTATTATTTATTTATTTATTTATTTATTTATTATTTATTTATTGGAGAGTTACCCTCGTGCAGCGCCTGTGCGATGACGAGGATGCGATTGGAGGACGGGTTGGTGAGGGCTTCGGTGGAAGCCGGCGCGTGTCCGCTCTGGAAGCCGTCCCACTGCGAGGCGTTGACCATGCGGATGGCCTTCTGGATGGTCTCCTCGAAGGTGCGGCCGATGGCCATCACCTCCCCCACGGACTTCATCGACGTGCCGATCTGGCCGTCCACCTTCTGGAACTTCTGCAGGTCCCAGCGGGGCATCTTCACCACCACGTAGTCCAGCGAAGGCTCCCAGCACGCCGTGGTGGTCTTGGTCACCGCGTTGCGCAGCGACGGAAGCGGCACGCCCAGCGCCAGCTTCGCCGCGATGAACGCCAGCGGGTAGCCCGTGGCCTTGCTCGCCAGCGCGCTGCTGCGCGACAGCCTCGCGTTCACCTGTTTATTTATTTTGTTGGTTGTTGTAGTTGTTAAATTATTATTATTATTATTATTATTATTATTATTATTATTATTATTACACTTTAATTATTTTTTTTAATGATAAAATGAGGGGGAATAAGGGGGGGGGGAGGGCGTGCCTCGATGATGAAGTACTCCTCGGAGTCGGGGTTGAGGGCGTACTGGATGTTGCACTCGCCCACGATGCCCAGGTGGCGCACCACGCGGATGGCGACGTCGCGCAGCATGAAGTAGTCCTGGTCGGACAGGGTTTGCGAGGGCGCCACCACGATGGACTCGCCCGTGTGGATGCCCAGCGGGTCGAAGTTCTCCATGTTGCACACCGTCACGCAGTTGTCGTAGGCGTCGCGCACCACCTCGTACTCGATCTCCTTCCACCCCTTCAGGGACTTCTCCACCAGCACCTGCTCCGACTGCGCGAGGGCCATCGTGGCCAGCTTGCGCAGCTCTTCCCTGTCATTGGCGAATCCGGAGCCGAGGCCGCCCAGCGCGAATCCGGCCCTTACCACGACCGGATAGCCTGCCCGATAGGAAATATCAGAGAAAAGTCGATAGGAGATGTGAGGGGGAGGGAGGGAGAGAGAGAGAGAGAGAGTAGAGGTACCGATCTTCTCTGCGGCCTTGAGGGCCTCGTCGAGAGTGCGGGCGGCGACCGAGGGCGCGATCTTCTCGTTGATCTTCATCAGCTCTTGGGCAAAGACCTCGCGATCCTCCGTGGCGATGATGGCCTCCAGCGGGGTGCCCAGCACGCGCACGTTGTACTTTTCAAACACTCCCCTGTAACACCCAGTGCGTGAGTACACTGCAACCACATGTGAAAAATGGTTATTGGGGAGGGGGGGGAGGAGAGAAGAGCAGAGCTCTGAAAGGGGGCGCACTGCTTGTAGAGCTCGATGCCGCAGTTGAGAGCAGTCTGGCCGCCGAAGGTGAGGAGGATGCCGTCGGGCCGCTCCCACTCGATGAGCTTGATCACGAACTCGGGGGTCACAGGCAGGAAGTAGACCTTGTCCGCGAGGCCGGGGCTGGTCTGCACGGTGGCGATGTTGGGGTTGATCAGCACCGTCTTGATGTGCTCCTGCTTCAGCGCCTTGATGGCCTGCGACCCGCTGTAGTCGAACTCGCCGGCCTGGCCTGCACATCCGAGAGCGAATGAATGCCAAGGGCATGGAATTGCTTGCTCAGCGACAGACAACAGGTTCGATGCATCGATGGCCCAGGGGAGGGGGGAGGGGCGCGGCGCGTACCAATGGAGAGGCCGCCGGACCCGAGGATGAGGACCTTGTGGACCTGGTCCCTCACGCGATGGGCGGCCTTGGGCGGCGACGGGCGGGCCATGGGCAGGTCGACGTGCTTCTTGGTGATCTTGGCGAGGAAGAAGTCGAACAGGTACTCGGTGTCCCAGGGCCCGCCCTTGGCCTCCGGATGGAACTGGCAGCTGAAGAAGGGCTTGGAGAGGTGCTGGATGCCCTCGTTCGTCCTGTCGTTGGCGTTGTAGAACAGCTCCTGCCACCCCTCGGGCAGAGTCGACGAATCGATGGCGAATCCGTGGTTCTGCGATGTCAGATGGCACCGCTCCGTGTTGACGTCGACGCACGGCTGGTTGTGTCCACTGTCAAGTCAAACACACACACACACATTTGTTATTTGTTATTTGTTATTATTTTTTATTTTTTATTTTTTATTTTTTATTTTTTGTTAGGGTGGGGAGTCCGTGGCCATGGATGTGGGGGGGGGAGGGGAAGAGGGGAGGAAGTCGCATATACCGATTGCCGAATTTGAGCTTGTAGGTGAAGCCGCCAACGGCCAGGCCCATGATCTGGTTGCCCAGGCAGATGCCGAACACGGGGATGGGATCCTCGCTCGCCGACTCCCTGGTCAGGAGGGCCCTCACGTTTTCGATGGTCTTCTGGCAGAACGTCGGGTCGCCGGGGCCTGCCACCGAACGCGCGACGGTGAGTCACGACGCAAAGAAGAGGGAAGGAGAAGAAGGAGAAGGAGAAGGAGAGGGAAGGGGAAGGAGGCGCCAACCGTTGGAAAGGAAGAAGCCGTGCACGTCCGTCTCCTCGAGTAGCGGCCAGTCCCAGGGGACGACCTTGACCCGCACGCCTCGCTTGAGGAAGCATCGGATCTGGTTGTTCTTCATGCCACAGTCGACGGCCACCACGTTGATGGCGCCGCTGCCGTAGGTCTGAGGCTGCTTGCGCGAGACCTCGGCCACGAGGTGGCGCTTGTTGGGGTCGTCCATCTCGACGCCGGCTTCGTCGTCCCCATCGAGGACGATCTTGGCCAGCATGGACCCGGTATCTCGTATCTTCTTGATGAGCGCCCTTGTATCAATGGAGTGTATGGCCGGCACGTTGTGCGCCTTCAGCCAATCGCCCAAAGACTGCTTAGCATTCCAGTGGCTGGCGCGTTGGATAACACCGGACAGTCAGAATTCTGTGGACAGGCCTCGTGCGCAGTACCAAATAGTGGGGGGGGGAGGAAGATACCTGTAGTGCTCGGAATAGTCAGCCACGATGAGTGCAGAAATGTGCACCTGGTCAGACTCCATGAAGCGAGGCAAGCCATACTCGTCCTTGCTGCATATCACGAAAGTTAGCTGGCCGCTGTGTTGAACGGATTCTTATGATATTCAGTTTTGTTTTTTGTTTTTTTTTTCCAAAAAAATAACAATAAATCTGGACTAAGTTAATGTAGCAACTTGTTTCAATTCCTACACTAAGATTAAATCGCTTAAAGGAATTTGGGCTAACGTGTTGTTTGCAAGATTATTCACCACTGCGATGGCAATATCAACGTACGCATCCTCAGGTGGAGCACCGTAGTTGCCGATCAGAGGGTAGGATAGCACGAGCAGTTGTCCCCGGTACGAGGGATCTGTGAGTGACTCCACGTAGCCGACCATGCCCGTCTGGAACACGCACTCGCCACCCACACTCCGCTCAGCACCGAAGCTCTTGCCCCGGTAGCGCGTGCCATCCGAGAGCACTAGGGTAGCTTCCCTGTGCTCCGCTACTTGAACTACGCTCTGCTTTTCCATGGCCGTCACACAGAACTAGTGTTGTTGTTACTGCCAAAAGTGTTGGGGCTGCGGAACTGAGCTTGGGATGGCCGGGCTTCTCCGGGACTCGTGGGAAGAGGAACGACAGAAGACAAACAGCTCAGCTGCAGTCTTTGCTTGCTCACACCGGAGTGAGAGAAAGACAAAGAACGCAAAACGCAAAGCCTTGGGGTTCGCCGGGCAATTTTTGCCGACTCCGGATAGAGAAATACTGCGGAAATGTTTGGTCGACAAATCCAAAACGCAGCACTTAGGACCTTGAGATGATGACCCGTTACTCTCTTGACTTTAATCAGCTTCGACCACAACAACGTGTCCCTTCTCTTTGATGAACTTCCGCAGTCGGTGCAGAGCGTCTCCTAGTTCCCCGCTGAGTCTGTTGACTGTATGGAAGGAGGCATTCAATTGGAGAGGCGAGGTCAGGAGGGAGCAGGAATCGTGTACCCAGCCATGTCGGCACCCATCCTTTGACATCCACTTGCGCCAAGAACAGGCAATCGCACCAGCTCTCCGATTCTACATCCGGGAGGCCAGCTGCCTTTATTTCTTCCTAGGTAGAGAGTTCGTAACTCTTGCTCATGAGGCCCTTAAAGTTGAAACGTACCTTAGTGGGGTTGCAAGGGGCAAGCACCCAGCCAGATTCAAAAATATGACCTCGCACGTGTCCCTTGACTAGTGACAAGAATGAACAGTTCTCGTTTCTTGAGTTACATTCCATTCAACGCGGCCATCAAATCAGAGGAGCATTACCATGGGGTACATCGTCTCGCTCGACAGAGAAACAGGCAATCACCTTCTTGCCGTCCTCTAAATGTCTCCGCCCTAACCCAGATATCAGTGAGGAAGCCGAAGACGCATAGGCTGTGAGGTTTCATACCCTCGAAGTAGAGAAAGTCCCGTGGAGAGACAATCAAATTGAATCCCGAAGAATAGGAGGCATAGATGATCTCGTGCTTCCGATCGGAAAACTTCTCCACCACTCTTCCCCCAGTGTAAAGCGGATCTATCTCTGTTTTATATGTTATGGTGGTGATCAACGAGTCAGATCTCTCCAGGCGTACGTGGATAGTAGTCGAGGGACTCAAGCACTCGCGCAAGCAGCTGCGGGCTTCCTGGGATCAGTCCTCTGGCTTTCGCCGCCTTGGTGGGGGTATCCTACAAAAATGTTAGTTATGCCAGCTTACAGTGCCTGGGAGGAAGGGAGACCTCTTCATGAGACAGGTGCACAGAAATGCCACGCTTTTCCTTGACCTTCTTCCAATTTCCTTGTGTCGCCCCTACATCCTCGTGCTCGTGAAGCAACCTGCTTATGCATGCGTCCACCTGTAGCTTTTAAGCTCCGAACTGACAGCAGTTGTAATGAGAAAACCCAATACCTTGCCCTTTAGCGGAGCCAGGCGTTCCTCTTCCTCGAGCGTGGGGTCGTCCTTGTGTGCCATTTCCATGGTTAGATTTTCAAGAAGCAAACCACAATTCCGGAAGTTGGAATTAATGCCATTAGTCCCGAAATTTCGTTCGCTTTGCCTCTCACTGGTTTGTGATGTAACATAGCCGCACCAATGGGATAACAGCAACGTTTTTTCTTTCAGACAAGCACTATTTTTAATTGTACAATTAAATGGCCAGAGCAGTGCCAAGATCTGGCGGCAGGTCTGCTTCAGCAGGAGGGGTATCCTTTGGACCAGCGTCAAGACTGTCCAGCGCTTGGCCGACATCTTTTTCAAGCTTGTTCTTTTCCTTTCGCTCCTTATTGGTTAGCGTTCGCTTTTCCCTGATGTGAGCCACCGTACCCAGTGTGAGAGGTCACAAACACAACTAAGAGAAGGGGAGCGGGGCGAACCGCAGAGCGCGTAAACGTTCGATGGGAGTGGGCTCATCGGTCTTCTTCCTCTTCGGTTCGTTAGCTGAAGAGGCAGCAGTAGCCTGTGTTTCTTTCTCTGATTGCTTGCTCCGACCGCCTCCTTGGCGATGATGCACCGGTCCATTCACATAATCTCGCCAATCGTGCGACTCCTCATAGTCCGTGTATTCGTGGTAGGAGGCGTAGCTGTAGTCTTCCACTTCTGCTTCGGCATCCGTCTCAAGCTCATTCTTTGAATTCTCTTTCTCCTTGTCCTCTTTCTCTGTTCGGCTCTCCTCAAATATGTGGTTGTTGAGCGCCACTTTTTCCCGCTCGTGGGGAGCCAGTAGCAACAGCAGTTCAACCGCCTACACAATGGAGGTTGCCATAAGACACCTTCAATGGCACAACACTCACACTGGCGCAGGAAAGCTCAGCACCTGGATGACGTCACCGCCGAGATCACGAAGGGTTGCACGCGCCACGGGCAGGCTGCAATTGGTTGTCGCCATAACAGTTCGCTCGCCCTCTGTGATGACGTCAGATTCACTGAAGGGATGCGTATCCCAATCAGATATGGATGCTGTCACGGACGATGGAACTGAGCTTGATACTGCCGAAGTGGAAGTCGGTGTTGGTGTAACGGGTGCAAGTGACGTGGAAGAGGAGCTCGATGACGTAGAGGTAGAGGACTGCGACATTGTAGACGAGGAAGATGATGAAGACGAGGATGATGAAGTGGATGCGGCTGCGACTGCGGCGGCGCGCTTTTCCTTGGCCCACTGCATCTTCTTCGCCTTGTTCTCGAGCCGCAGCTCCTTCTTCGACTTCTTTTTGCCGACGGGCTCCCCGGCAGTCGGCGCCGGAGGAGAGTCTTCCTGCCCCACCACACGCACCTTCGACGCCTCCAGGCTGACGCTGGGCACGCCGCTGTCGGGCTGGCCCAGTGGGCGCACTGCACTTCATTCATGAATAGGAGAGAGCAGAGAGAGCAGAGAGAGAGAGAGAGAGAGAGAGAGAGAGAGAGAGAGAGAGAGAG
>CDFF01072357.1:5600-20375 GCA_000826265.1 Acanthamoeba culbertsoni | reverse complement strand
CCTCTCCTCTCCATGGTTTGTGCAGCTATCCCCCGCTTGTTATTTGATGGCATTTTGCATTTTATGCCTGCGTTAAATGTCGCAATATGAACGTTACAATTCAAGTTTTATTGTGTTCATCGCATCAACACCGCTTTGTTTGTATGTTCAGTGTAGTAGGCGGACTGGGTTGGTAGAAACAGCAGGATCTCTACTCCTTCTTGTCCTCCGCATGGAAACGAAGGCTCACTGAATTAACGCAATGACGCTCATCGGTCGGGGTGGGGAACCCCTCGCCCTTGAACACATGACCTTTAAATCAGAACTGCATGGTCAGCCAATTTGCTTCAGAAAACCACTTCGCAAACTGGAGATACGTGGAAATCGTTGTACCCAGGTGGCCGCCACACTTGGCGCACACGATCTCGGTACGCACCATGCCGGCCGACTTGTCCTCGAAGCGAACCACCGCACCAGGCAAAGCGTCGAAGAAGGCAGGCCAACCACAACCCGAGTTAAACTTGGTGTCGGAGCTGAAGCGCCGAAAATGAGGAAGAGCATCCTCTCATAAGCTGAAGGAACGAAGAAGAGGGAACCTAAATAAAGGGGTGCCACAGCCAGCACAACTATAAACGCCCTTCTCGTAGTGCTTGTTGTACTCGCCAGTACCAGGTCGTTCTGTGCCCTTCCCTCTCAATACATGGAACTGGGAGAGTTCAGTAGAGTTTCGTCCAACTCAAAATCACCTAGATCAAGGACCTGCTCGGGGCTTAGTTGAGCTCTCCATTCACTGTCAGTCTTTTGGACGGGAAACGACATGTTGGAGCTAAGTGTTCCGGCGGTGTTCCCAATTTTCGTAAAGAATAAGCTGAGGAGCAAAGTGACCAGAAGGTAATGCAGGGTGAGTGGCGTTGAGTGTAGCAGGCCGACTGCCAAAAGAGAAGCTACCGTCTAGATTCGGCGAGGCGCGAAGAAGAGGCAAATGGTGCGTGCACGGCGCGGACTCGGCGAAAAGAACGCATGCGTTTGCGAAGAAATACTCTTTCTGTACAAAAAGAAATCACTCGTATAATATACCAACGGGCCGTCATAATGAGCAACCTCCTCGGTGTGGAGTGGTCGGGCCCCGCTGCAGTGGGTTGCATGGCCGGGGCGGCACTCTCCGTGGTGGCCCAACCACTTTTCAGCCGTTTTGACCTGCAGTGCCTGGCTAAGATGTCTGCTTCGTCATGCTTCCTCGTCACAGCCCTCGCCCAACCCCAAATCGCTGGGGCCTGGTCGACGTATGCTCAAGTTGTATTTGTATCGCTTGTGCTGGGTTGGGTGGGCGATGGATGTCTCCTGTTCCCTGGCAAACTTCCCTTCCTTGGTGGTCTTGTGTCCTTCTTGCTTGGACACATAGGATTTGCTTACGCCTTCGCCTTCCTTGGAGACGACATCGGCCTGAGCTGGCTACTGGGCTCTGCCGCTATCGGCGCTGTTGTGGCTGTGCTCGTTTATGCCTACCTCAGGCCACATCTCCCTAGCGATATGAAAGTGCCGGTGCTGTTCTACATGGCAGCCATATCCGTCATGTTCGCTTCTCTCCCTTGCGTTTCGCTTCGTAGATCTATGGGTAATAAGGCACAATTGTCGCAGGGTGATCACAGCGAGTGGGCACTACGCTGGGAGAGGGATCCATACCAAGCACTTCAACCTCCTCATCGGCTCCATTCTTTTCTATCTCAGGTTCTCCATGCCCCCCCCCTCTATTTTTTTCATGCAGAAGAAGCAACTCTGAGTTTTCCTTTTTTGCAGTGACTTGTGTGTAGCTCGACAGGCCTTCGTAGTGAGAAGCCTCGCGAATCCAGCTCTCGGGCTTCCCCTGTACTACGCGGCCCAGTTGGTTATTGCCTCTAATCTGTTCTAGCAGCGACCCCCCCAAAAAAAAAAAGAAAGAAATGTTGTGTACTAAAGGCCAGCACGAAGGGCCCTTGGTGTTTTAAGCTTTCCACCCTCGCAGAAAGTTAAGTGCCAGAATGCCCAGCTTGTCCACCTTATAGCCGCCCTCGCCAACGATGAGAGCAGGCAACCCAGGCAGCCGCGAGGATACGATTTCCGCCATCTTCTCGTAGTAAGACTCGGTCAACTTAAAATTGGAGATCAGATCCTCGCAGAAGGTATCGAAGCCCAGGGACACTACTAAATAATCGGGTCGGTACTTGACTATCTCCGCGCAAGCCTTTACGAGGGTCGCGGAGTAGGTCTCCTCGTCTGTGCCCGCAGGAAGCGCATAGTTGATGTTGAACCCTTCGCCCTCCCCCTCACTAGGCAGAGTAAAACGGATTAGCATTGTTTGAAGAAAAGAATGTGGCCGGATTATACAAAGGTACCCAATTTCATCCTCGAAACCGGTAAAGTAGGGGTAGGCACCATCGGGCGTATGGTGCAGCGAAACGAAGAGGACTTTGCTGGTGTCATAGAAGATGTCCTGTGTTCCGTTGCCATGATGAAAGTCGAGGTCCAAAATCGCCACCCGTTTGGCTATGGTGAGAAATTTGTGTTGGTGCTTCGATGATATTAACAATAAAAAACGAAATAACAATAAGAAATACCGGGCGCGGTGGGGTGATTCAGAAGGTACTGAGTGGCGATAGCGGCATTGTTGAAGAAACAAAAGCCGCCGGCTAACTCACGAGTAGCGTGGTGACCAGGCGGGCGGCACAGCGAAAAGACCAGTTTGCGATCCTCTGTAAATGATTCGCAGGTAAATTCTTATGTATAGATATGTGGTCTAGTTAAATGAAATAAAAAAATGTGTTATTGTTACTATTCGTCTTTCGTTATTCGTTCTTATTGAGGGCAGTACTGTTGGCAATCATGTCGGCACCAGTAAGCGCCACTTCCGCGGACTTGTAAGCGGCCTGAGAGACAAGCCACAACAACAAAGCGAGACGGCAGATCAATCAAGCGTTCCGATATCGCGCTGTGGGCATTGGAGAGGCGCGTGTTCCGCAGAACTATGCATGATGACCGTCGATACGAAGGGGGGAACAACACATAAAGATAAATGATGCGTGATATACAGTGTTGTGGGTCGATCGTGTGCAGAAGAAACGATGGAGAGGTGAAGAAAGCAAATATTCTATAACACGAACCGGATAAGTGTCTGAGTTGATTGGGGTCGAGAGGTCGAACACGTAGCGGCCCATCTGGGCAATGATCGACTTCGAGCGATGCTTGGACAGACCGGGACGGGCATAGGGAAAGGTGAACGGATAGGCCACCGGGGCGGGTTTACTGCAACACAGGAAGCTGAAGTGAGTGGCGACAATGCGTTGGGGAGACAGGAAGCATGGTGCAGAGGGTACCCTTCGGGAATCTCGGGGTCGTCGATGGGTGTTGAGTTGACGGTCCGAATGAAGTTGACGTACTCCTCGCCATGGACTGCAAGTATGTGATTGATGGGATAGGAAGAGGGTGGCACTACCTCCACCTGGCCTGTCATGAGAAGTGCGAGAATACGAGTGAGATTTGGTTACCTCAACAAAATTTAAGTTAATGTCTGTAACTGTAGATTAGACACTCCAAATGAGAAAATGAACACAAGGTAACAGTTCCATGCATCGATTCAATACGGCCGTACCCGACTCCAAGAGTTTGCTAACAAGCTGCCGGGTACGTTCGGGTGTTTCAACGGCAGGCACTTTCTCGCCTAGATATAAGCCGTGCGGCGTTTCGAACCTCTCTTGCTCGCTGGAGTAGATCACAGTGAACTTGTCGGAGTACTCGTGAATGTCCATCTTTCTGGGAGGGGGAGAGGTAATAAGGCGAAAAACTAAAGAGGAGAATTCTTAGTTTCCGGTCTGTTTTCACTCCTGCAAGAACGAAGGAAACGTGGGCTTTCGATCTTAATGGGAGGATGGTTGTCGTCCTGGTGGTCAGAGGAGGCAAAGGAAAGGAAAATAGTCATGGTGGGGCTCGATAACGCGGGCAAATCTACCATCCTCTATAAATTAGTTGCGGGTTACAGGAAGCGGCAGGCAGGTCAAAAAGATGAAACGCAACAAGCAAGCCTTTTAGCGCGCTTCTTCGGAAACTACTACGGATCGTCTCCCTCGAATTCAGTGGCGAGTGGCACCAGCCAAGACGAGACAGCAAGCATCGTTAACCTTTCGCCGACTGTGGGCTTCCAGGTGGAGGCCGTTCGCTGTGGTGATACAGGACCCGTCCTCGCTGTGTGGGATGTTGGCGGTCAGACGCGCTTGCGGCAGATGTGGCCTATTTGCTATAGTGGCGCCGCTGCGGCCGTATTCGTTGTCGATTCGGCCGACCTGGACGAATCTCAGCGCCTGAGCGATGTTCGCGAAGCCTTGCACACTCTGTTGTCGGCCCCCGAATTAAAGGGAGCGCCACTGCTCTTGTTGGCCAACAAGAGCGACGCCCCTCGCGCGAAATCGCCACGTGAGGTTCTACAGTGTCTGCAATTGATGTCGTCCTTGCCTATGCAGCAGCCCCTACCATCCGAATCTGAACCCGTATCGCGTTCAGCTTCACTGGCGGGCTATGCCACAATCCCCTCCGTTCCTGCGCCTCTTTCTGCAGTCTCATCCGAATCATCGACACTTAAGTTCGCACCAGTCCTCAAAGGCAGACGGTACGTTCGTGATATGGAGTATTCGCTTGACTTACAAGAGCCTTTTTTTGTGTGTTCGGGGTCTAGGTGGTGGATTCAGTCAACATGCGGCCTGACAGGCGAGGGGCTGGATGAGGGTTTCCATTGGTTGGCCGAGACGCTCACGTACATGGAAGAGCAGGAAAGTGAAGGGGAGGTTGTGCGGTGGAACTAAAATGCACATATTTTTTTGCCCAATACCAAAACGGAGCCAAGCACGACACCACCTCTCCAGGACTTACAAGTCATTCTCCCTATGCTCAAGAGGCTGTTGAACTCCGCCGAAAACCCGTTCCTTCCAGGATGCAAATTGGCTAAAGAATGTCGTATTCCGTCCAGGTTTACAACTAGTAAAGAATACAGTAATACATTTGTTTCCTTGTTGTTTGGGTTCCGCGGCTTTATGATGCGCCATTACACCTCCTGGTGCACCTCCTTTCCGTGGGCTCGGTTGTTAGTTGCGGATTAGGACATTTCCTTATCTTTTTTCATAGTTGTATCTCAACATCTGCAACTTCCTGCATTTTGGTCACTTTATGCTTTGTGCGCGTCTCGGCAGTGGAGCATTACAATCCGCTGCGCCTGGTGCTGGTTGAGTGTACCCCGACACTCATCCGGGGAAAACTGCGCTTGTGTCACGGTTTGTCTGGAGATTTCCAGTCACCGTTGATATTCACAACGCTTTTTCCTCGGCAGCATACCCAAGTCCTAGTGAGGTTACCTTGAAGGCCTCTTAGGATAGGAAGTTTTACCACAACTTTGGTAAAGCCCTTCGGCTGACTGGTTCCTCAGCTGGCACACTACTTTCTTTAGTTCCCGCACACTCACCCCCGACCTGGAGTCCACAAATACCAACAGCCAGCTCGCGGAGGTATACCATCCTTCGTTAGCCTTCGCCCCGCAACATTTGCGCCTTTTAGTGTGTGCGTGTGCGCTTGGGTCGAGCCGGTAGTGGGGGGAGCTCGATCCTTCCCTCTGGGTTTTTCCTCCCACCGGTGGAACCACAATTCACCGCATTGGTCGCTCTCTGCACGGCCTAAATTACCAAATCTGGGCAATTTAGCCAGCACACGAGGAAGGCCGTTGCATTCCTCGCCATTGCCAGGGCATGCGTCTTACCTCCTCCCCTTCCCCAACAACAGCCCGGTCGCACCGGACAGGACAACGAGCCGGCCGCCGAGGATGTCGGGAGGGACAAGGAGGCCAAGCGAGGGAAGCGAGGGGTGCATGAGAGGGAACCGTCCGACCTCGAAAAGGAGAGGTCACTGTTGACAATGGAACGGCGCAGCATCGCTTCGGAACGCGAGGCCATCGCACGTGAGCGTGCGGCCATCGAGAAGGAGCGTCAGCGCTACGATTTAGGATGGGAGATGCTGGAGAAGGGCAAGGCTATCATCCGACAAGAGATGGAAAAGCTCATCGCCGAGCGACAGACGTGGGAAAATGAAAGGGATCGAGAAAAGCAGAGCCTCGCCAAGCGGAAGGCCGAGCTGAGCGCGCTGCAGCGAGACCTCGAAGCGCGCGAGAAGGAGAAAGGGGTGGGTGTCGCCAATGCGCCGCGCGGCGTCGAGCAGATCATCGAGGAGGAGATTCAGCGCGCCGCGCGGGAGGAGATCGAGAAGATCCGCAGCGCGTGGGTCATTTCGCTGGCCGACGCTGAAAAGGGACGAATGGAGATCGAACGGATCAAGTCCGAGTGGGAGAAGGAGAGAGAGCGACAACTCAAGGAGAGGGAAGAGATCGAGCAGGAGCGCACGATGGTCGAACGCCTCAAAGCCAACCTCATCATTCCCTCGACCCAATCGGGATTCATGGCGGCCGCGGCGGCGGTCAACGCGGCTGCGGCGGCGGCCGCTGCATCGTCGTCGGCGTCGAACAACGGCTCGAGCGGAAGCGTTAAGCGCGCCTCCGACGCGCCTGCCTATAGTACGAGCAGCAGCAATCGTGCTGCAATCGAGCAGCACCATCTACAGGCCCAACAAGCGGCCCACATTCTTGGCATGCCACTGCCTCACTTCATGCACCAGGCTCAATACCTGGCCGCCCACTCGAAATCCCCCCAGGCGCAGCACGCACAGCCGTCTCACGTACCGCAGGCGCAGCCTCAACCGTATTCAGCGCGCTTGCAAGCGTCGCCAACAGTCTCACAGCAGGCGCTACAACAGAAGACCGACGAGCGCCAGGGCAAGAAGAGGAGGAGGGAGGAGGAAGAGGCCCGTTCATCCTCGTCGTCGATGACCGGCGACAGGGAAACGGAGGGTGGCCGGGTCGGAGACGAGGAGGATGAGTTCGAAGCCTACAATCCCCACGCGCGCAAGGAGCGCCGCACGTCGCAGGGCGAGGCGGACTTCGAGTACGGAATTTATACCCTGAGAAAACGCTAATATCCATCGGAATTTAGCTAACCAACCGCTTTTCCTTTTCTCTGCTCCCTTTCGTTTAAAACAGATATTCTGGCGATTATGTTCGTTCACGTACCAGGAGAACGTGGGAGGAACGGTATGAAGAACTGAAGCAATTCAAACAGAAGCATGGCCATCTCTACATTCCCTATTCGGGTAATTATTTTCCCTTAAGAAATTTACCTGATCTGGGAAAGGAAGTGGAAAGTACTGATTCGGAATAATAACCCGTTAGGAAATATGAAACAGCTTTACGAGTGGGTAAGCACGCAACGCAAAAACCATCGTAAGAAAATGCTCAAAAAGGTATGTATATTTACCATTAGAGAAGTGTTACACATCAACACTCCATTAAGTTAATCTTTTCGTTTAAGGAACGCTTCCTCTTGTTGGACGCGTTGGGATTTCCATGGACCGGCAAGCGCGAGTTTTTGGCTGCTGCGAAAAACTCTTCCTCTTCCTCGACCTCTGCTTCCTCCTCCTCACCTCCTCGCACCAACTCAGTGGCCTCCCTGCTCAGCCCGACGGACGACGCCCCGCAGCCGTCCTCCTCTCTTCTTTCCTCGCTTGCCACACTGGCCCACGACGAACGGCGCGCGAGGACGCTTAGCGAGGACGAGGACGACAACTCTTCAGGGGACGAGTGAATCGCGGTTGAGTTCTGGAGACGGGCTGTACAACATCAACATCACTCAATCTAGAGAGAAATGGGGTATGATTATGAGCCACTGTTGCCACGTGCCCTTACTAGCTGCAAGAGGTGGACACTACAACTGGGTTTAAACCCCTTTCTCCGCGTAATTAGAGAAATAAAGAGAAATACCGAAAAAACAAAAAAAGCACATGGATACGGTGGGCATAGTAGGGGTGGTGTAATTGCAAAGCGACTGGCTGGACACTGGTGAAGCTTGGGGGAAGGAGTTTGGCTCTCAGTGTTCTTGGAAGTATGTGCAATATAAACCAACTTTTCTTGTGAAATTAAAATCTTTTTTTAAAATAATGAAATGTTATCTGCCAGCAAAATGGAATGTAACAGTTGATAGGCCTTTGCATCAAACTTAGTTTTCCTGCTTACCACAATGTTGTAGCCTGATATGGATTATACAACCATAAAAAAGGAAAAATTGAAAAGGTTATACTTTGCCTTTCAAGCAATCAATCAGAAACTCATGAAAGTAGTTTTATTATATTCTTTCACTAATTGTGGGTTCAATAAAAATAAAAACAACATATATTATTCAAGCAGGCTTAATATAAGTTTTATTAGATTTCAAGGCTATATGCACTGCCAGTGAGCTAAGAAGAATAATAGATCATAGTATAGCATATAAACAGACAAGGTTTATAGATCATATGTCTTTAGCCAACTTACACATTGCCTAAAAAATTATGATAAATTTTTAATCCTTAAGAGTCAGATTAATAATACTTGTTTGTAAAAAACCATAAGCTTGGCACTTGTTGTTGCTGAACTGTTGATTGTTGTAGGCCAGGTTTATCATTCTGGAATGAAAAGCAGATCTTTCAAGATGTGCATTAAGCTTATGATAAATTATCACACTTTTCAAGAATGATTGTTTTTATTGCAACAATTAACTTTTAGCAAAGAAAAAATATACTAATGTGAGGCAAGAACAACTATGAATCAAGATCAGTGTTACCTCTCCTACAATTTCTTTTGGTTGCCTATTCTCGAACAGTTTGTGGTCAGGTTGCCTGGTTGGCGAGTCCCTTGCTATCTGTTGTTTTCTTTATATTGCAGAATCTATTCTCCAAATTTCTCTCGCCCAACATGGACCGTTTGCATCCACAGGTGGCCTCCTGGCTTGAGGAAGTCAGTATTACTGACAGCTCGTTTTCATGGGCTGAGGTAGAGCGGAGGCTTTTGGCGTCAGGCTTCGGTCACTCCCCGGATGCCTTTTGCCGCCTCTCCCTCCCCGACTTCCACACCGTGCTGGGCATCCAAGATTTCCAGCAGAGGCGACGCTTGCACTCTCTGATCCTGCGAATCAACGGCAAGGTCCCCGCAACAGTGCCTCCTCGCAGCTATTCTCCCGCAAGGCAACCGCCTTTGCCTTCCCCCACCACTTCTTTTTCGTCCTCCTCGCCCCGCCACCACAAGCAGCCTCGTCCCGCGAAGGCCCAGTCTTTTGAAGCATTTGCCACACCCACTGTCACACGCTCAGCGTTTGAAGACGATCTTGACTGGGAGTACGTTTGGATTCTAGTGTTGATATTCATTTCTTGATTTATTTATTTATTTTCCTATAAATAAGAATACCAGTTTTTTTTATTTTTTATTGATATTTTCAATTTTTTTGATTTATGTCTCAGGGATGGTGAGGAGGGCATGGAAGAGGAGATTGTGGTCATAACGCAGGGGAACGACTTCACGGTGGACGAGGAGTCCGACCTATTGGATCTCTCCTCGCCGCGTTCCTCCGCTGCGCCCAGCAGCACCCAGCAGCCGCGCAGCCGGTCCTTCTCCGCTTCATCATCGACCTCGCCCACGGCGACGGTCCCATCACCTTCACCTTCCCCTCCCCGGTCGGTCTCGCCCGCGGCCGTGTCGACGTCGACATCGTCTCCGCGTGCGTCGTCTTCACCAACATTACAGCAACAGAGTCTCCGCGTAAGCGTCTGCGTTCGCAAACGGTATTCCTCATGCGAAACGCGGCTCTACATCTGGAGAGATACCAAATTAAAACATTTTTTAAATGTTTTTAAATGTTTTTAATTTATTTTTTTTGTTTAATTTACTATTTTGGAGACAGACCGCTATTGGAGAAGGAAATGCGCGAGAGGGATATCGTGTTCACTGGCAAGGGCTCCGGCAGCCTCGAGGCACGGAATCCCTTTCATCCTTATCCTCGCATTTTCTCTATATTTATTTATATTGATTTCTTTCTTGAAATCAATGATATTGCGACTATTACATTGTTAAATATCTATTTTCTCTGCAATTTTCTGGGGAAGGCCAAGAGGAGAAAATGCTGATGGGGGAGGGTTGTGCAGGTTCACGAGCCCAAAGTCAAAGTTGATCTAACCAAGTAGTTACCCCCCACAACCCACCCTCGCGGGGGGTGGGCATAGCATGGTTACCATGCAGCAATGCTTGACATCCTTTACTTTATTAGGTACACGGACGTACATAACTTCACTTTTGATCACTACTTCAGCGACAAAGACGACAACAAGAAGGTAACTGTAGTTTTTCTCTTACTTACTTACTTTCTTAACTGCATTTTTGACGATCCCGATGAATTTTCTTTCTGTTTTACTTTACCAGGTATATCAAGAAGCAGTACTTCCGTTGGTATCAACAATATTCAAGACCGGTGCGCGGGTCACCTGTTTCTGCTACGGCCAAACAGGTAGGCTTGGATTCCGAAGATTCTATTTTTTCCTCCAAGTTATTTCAGGAATGTCATTATTCATGTGTCGACGACAGGAAGCGGAAAGACTCACACGATGATGGGAAAGCGTGGCGAGGACGGTCTCTACGCTTTGGCCGCCAAAGACATATTTCTCATTCTCAACCAAGAACACGCGCATCGGAATCTCAAAGTCAGCGTCGCTCTATTCGAAATTTATGGTGTTTTTCCATCTCAAAATAATCGTGTCGATCACATTATTCTAAATGGTTGTAATATAATTAGGCAATAAGTTGTACGATCTCCTGAACGATAAAAAGCAGATTGTAGCGCGCGAAAACGCCAAACAGCAGGTAAAAAAGTGTAGAATAATTAAATTATTAATTAATAAATTAATAAAGAATTTATTTATTTTAATCATATTCGCGAGTTTAAGCACCTTCTTGCAGGTGTGCGTCGTAGGACTGAAAGAACGTCCAGTAAGTAATGCCCAAGAGCTGCTTGATTTCATAGGTGCGGCTTTTACAATCATTATTTTTTTTTAAATTCATTATTCTCATTTTATTTTATTTGCATTATATTATTTGTTATTCTTTTCAGTTTTTATATAATTTAAATTATTTCTCGTTGGGTCGCTCACTTGAACCCGCTTTAAAGCGAAGGGCAGCTCTGCAAGAAGCACGTCCGCTACGGGAGTCCACGCGGAGTCCTCGCGTTCACACGCCGTACTCCAGGTAGAGGCAACTCCTGCAACAGTCACCGAAATTTCCGGATCTCTCGGGTCATTCACCCTTTCCTTCTGTCCTTGAATTCGGTGTAGATTTCGCTTAAAAATGTAGAGGGCAAGACCCGCGGCATGTTTTCCTTCATTGACTTGGCCGGTTCGGAGAAGGCCGGCGACACGACCGAAAACAGTCGACAGACGCGGTAATTCCTCGCAATCCGATTGGCCATCTTGCCAAGTGCCGGCACAATCTCATTCCACCAACACACGCACACACAGCATGGAGGGCGCGGAAATCAACAAGAGTCTTCTGGCGCTCAAAGAATGCATTCGTGCTTTGGTAGTTCATCTTTATTTAATTATTAGATTATTTATTTATTTATTTATTTGTTATTAGACTGTTGGCTGTGTTGAAGAAGAATAGATCTATGCGCATCACCGCCACCAACCACTGACCATCATCACATGTTGTTGCATGTGAACAGGATCGTTCGCAGAAGCATGCGCCGTTCAGGCAGTCCACGCTCACGCAGGTGCTCAAGGACTCGTTCATGGGTCCGCACTCTCGCACCATCATGATCGCCAGTACGCGCCCCCTCCCCTCCGTCCCTTCGCCTTTCCTCTCCTCTCCTCTTTCTATCCTCTCTCTCTCTCTCTCTCTCTCTCTCTCTCTCTCTCCTCTATCAATTCGCCTTCCTTTCCTCTCCCCTTAGTCGAGATCGCAGATTGACCGTGCCGTGCCTCATCCCCTCTCCCTCTTCCTCTACACACGCAGACATCGCTCCCAACAGCGGATATGCGGAACATACCCTGAACACTCTTCGCTACGCCGACCGGTACTTAATTTAGATTTAGAATACACCTTATTTTCGTGTGTGAATCGCCTCAGGCCCAAACAAACTATATAACCTCACCCTTCCCCTGTGTCGTTGGCCAGCGTGCGGGAGTTGCGTGGCAACAATTCCTCTCCGGTGTCCACACAGTTGCCAAGCAGCCGTCCGCGCGGCTCGGACCATCATTCGCCCGCGCCGTCGACGAGCGTCAGCGGGCGCGCCGGAGGGGGAGGGGGCGCGGATGAAGAGATACTGAAGTGGCATCGACACCACCTGGAGGAACTCACAAAGCTCGTGGACGAGGAGTTGAAACTCCTAGAGAAGGTGGACAGGGGCGAGATCAAGGGAGGGCGCTACCGGTCTGCCCTCAACGATATCCTCATCGATGAGGCCATGCTCTTCGCCAACATGCCAAAGAACCTCGAGTGAGCCGCTTTCCTAAAAATAAAGGGCGCTTGGGATAAACTGCCCCACTGAAGGGCTAAGAAGGGCCTTCAGGCCAAGCTTTTCTTGCGTCCAGTCGTCTTTTCCTTCCTTCCTTCCTTCTCCGTGCCAGCAGTCTCGCCTTTTTTGCCTTCCCCAGCTTTCTTCTCTCCCTCTTCCTGCTCCTTGGTTCCTTCTTCTTGTGTAGCCTTTTCTCCCCTTTCCTCTGATTTTTCCTGTTCACCATACTGTTCTTCGTACTCCTTGAGGAGGTTACGAGGGACCACGTAGGAGGCCTTCTTGTGGCGAAGCTTTCCTTCGTTTATCATGCGCTCGAAGACCTGTACTTGCCTCATCAACCAACAAGGTACTTATTCGTGTGCATTGGGGGGGGGAGGCTGAAGCTCACTGACCTGGTGCAGGTGGTTGCGAACCAGCCTGTCGTTTGCTGGCATGTCGAAGTGGTCGTGAATGTACTTGAAGATGGCGATGCCGCTGGCCTTGCCATTCTTGCCCACCTTCACCAAGGCCTCGGCTGCGAGAGACGCGGTGCAGTGAGCCTTTGTACTGGTGCCGTAAGGCAACCTGCAAGCTTGCGTACCGATCATGTCCTCGTATCTCGGGTGGCGATGTGTTTTCCTCTCGGGCAGGCGGCGGCCACGACCCCTCATCGCTTCAGGCTGGTCTTCCTCGTGGGCAGTGAACTGCAGCCCGTGGTCTTCCTCTTCTTCCTCTTCTCCACGATGCTCCTCTTCCTCCTCCTCCTCTCGTCGTCTCCTCTTTGGTCTCGCCTGTTCGCGATAGACAGTTCGGCGACGAATCGGCAAACGCCTTCTGGTGATGTATTCCTCGTCCTCGTCCAGCTCATCTGGCGCGCTCATCAATCCTTCGCCTTCTTCCCCTTCGCTGCTGCTGTAGTCGTGGTAGCCGTACTCGTCGCCTTCCTCTCCGTACTTGTCTCCTCGTCTCCGCAACGCTTGGTCGCGTCGCCTTTCCATGCCCCGACCCCGTCTCTCGCCCTCCGCGTAGCGCTTCCTCCTGGTGGGCTCCTCGTGTCCGTATCCCTCATCCGAATAGATCTCCTCCCCTTCTTCTTCCTCCTCCCTCCTCCTCTTCGGACCCCTGCGGTAGGCAATCCTCTCCATCTCCCTCACCGGCCTCATGTGCATGCGTTCCCTGCCTCTCCTCGCCTCCTGTTTAGTGCACGCGCAAATCAGCCCATCCCACCTCTCTGATTGGCGCCATAAAGTAACAAAGGTACTCTTTGCAGCTTGTGCAACATGTAACGATCGAATTCATCCAGCGGATGAACGTGATACTCGTGGAGCCCTTCCTCGCTTGTTAAATCTGTAATCGTGTGGAAAGTTAAGAACGCTTAAGTCTCCAGAGGGCCGCGGTGTGCCTTGACTGTGCCTTTCCGCATGGCGCCCATTGCTGGTCGCCTGACCTGGACCACCAGAGGAGACGGCGATCTGGTGCGTCTTCGGTAGCCGTAGGTCGGTCGGTACTTAGCATAGCGTCCGGACCGCTCATCGAACGTGCCCAGAGTGTCCAAATCCTCGTCGCCGGCCAGGGGGTCGTAGTGCCTGAAATGGTAGCGGGTCTGCCCCTCGCCTCCTTCTCCTCGCGTACCTCGTCTTCCGCGTGATGCCATGGATAGATAGAGATGTGTGCCGCAGCAGACCAACAGACAAGTAAAGAGGTGCGCCAAACCGAATTTAAAGACTCCCTGCGATTGCGGACGTACCCTTTTCGACCAAACCTGGTACGAGAGCGGGCGGTATTTCGTAGAAAGTTCACATATTTTATGATTTTGACCCGTTAACTGTAAAAAGTAACCAATAATGGCCATGGACCAATCATTCACTTCTGATTCGCCGCAGCGAGCGCGCTCTCATTGACGTAGGTGAAGCCCTCCACGTTGGGCGCGGCAGCCGCGGCTATCGCCCCCTCGCCGCTGGGCGTGTTGATGGGCTGTCTCAGGAAGTCCGGGTCAATCATGCTGTCGGTCTCGGCATCGCCCACGTTGGGCGGGATGTAGGGCGGCTTGACTTCCTTCCTGGCCAGCTTCTCCCAGTCGATTGACGCGAAGAAGGGGTGGGCCTTCACCTGAGCCGGGTCGGACAACCGAGTGGCCGGGTTGCGATCCAGCAGCTGAACCCCCCCCCAACAACAACAACAACAACAACAACCGTCAATTCTGCTACGGAGGGGAGGGAGGTGAGATGAGGGCACCTTCAGCACGAGGTCGCTGGCGAACTCGCCGAGTCTCTTGGGTGGGTTGAGGGTCTCCCTCATAATCTTGTCATACATCAGCTGGACGTCTTCACAGTAGAACGGAGGCTGTCGGCAGACACTTACAGGTCAGCTTCACCAAGAAGTGGGG
>CDFF01072353.1:15175-30223 GCA_000826265.1 Acanthamoeba culbertsoni | reverse complement strand
CCCCCCGAAATAAAACTCCAGTGTAAGTGCGGCACGGTGCTGATGGCGAGCTATAGGCAAGCAGCGACCTGTGCGAGGTAGCGTGGTTCGAGGTGGAGAAGAACGCATGAACGTAAGTTAGAGTCTAGCGATTCCCAGGTTGCCATGTGTTTGTTGGTTTGCTATGGTTCAGCTCTTCTCGGTGAAACAATATTTTCTTCCTGGAGAAAATTGGGGAAAAAGAGGGGAAAGCTATCATTTTCCTTGGCGTGGTACTCTCCTCAGTTTGGAGGATTAACGAGATTTCCACTGTCTCGATGACGCAGCAAAACACTCTAGTACGGCTTTCATTCTCACTCATGTGACAAACAACCTCGCACTAGCTAGAGGGCACGAGAACGAATTACGCAGAACGGTGTTTATTTATACATAATAAATGTGAATATAGTGTTAAAAGAGAGAGCACTTCTTCTCCTTTCCTCGCCTCTGGCGCTGTTTTTCGTCAACCAACTTTGTATTGCGCACTTGGCGCACAAGCTCAAAGAACGCGGCCTCGACGTTGATCCTCTCCTTGGCTGACGACTCCAAGAACTGACAGCCAAAGGAGTTCGCCAGGTCGGCGCCCTCGCTTGTGGCAACGGCCCTCATGTGCTCGAGATCGCACTTGTTTCCCACCAGCACCATGGGTACGTTCGGCTCGTCCTTCACCCGCAGGATCTGCTCGCGGAAGTTGCCTATCTCCTCGAAGGACGACCGCGAGGTGATGGAGTACACACACAGGAAGGCCTGGCCCGTCCTCATGTAGCTATCCCTCATCGCCGCGAACTCTTCCTGGCCAGCGGTGTCAAGGATATCGAGAAGGCAGGTGTTTCCGTCAATGTCCACTTGCTTCCGATAGGAATCCTCTATGGTCGGATCGTAGTCCTGCATGAAGTGATGGTTGATGAACTGAATGGTGAGTGCCGACTTGCCCACTCCTCCTCCGCCAACCACCACCAGCTTGTATTCAGTCATATCTCTGCGGTATTGCTTTGTAGGTATAACTGAACTTTGTCCGGCTTTTTAAAGGAGAACGCTAAAAATAACTCGGGCGGCAATTGGTCTGTAATGGCCGGCAATCCATTGGTTTGTAAAAATAGAACAACCACAGAAAATACCGAAAACTGGGGCAGTAAGAGAGTTTCTTCAGAAACGAAATTTGATGCTACGAAAAGGGCGAGGGGTAAGGGCGCAGAGGAGGAAATCGAGTCCGTTCGGCGACACGCAGCTTGGCAGATCGCGCTCGCGGGTTGAATTTCACCTCTTCGTCCGCCGCCACAACGAACTTGCCTCCTTTCCCGCCCACCAACCGAAACGACGGTAAGAACATATCCTGATGCCCCTTCTCCAGTCCCTCTTCACCCTCCTCCTCCTCTTCGTTCAGATCATTAGCGCTCTCCCCCGCTTCCATCCTCTGAGCGACCTGTCCTCTGGCTCTGCTGTGCTTCTTATCTGTTTCTTCGTCATCCCCTTGTTGGTCGTCATCGTCTTCGCTGATAGGGTTTCGTTGCCATCCTCCTTTGTGCTCGTCCACATTCGCGATGGTCTTCTTCCGCCCGGAAGAGAAATACATAAAATTCTTGACCTCGCGGTCTTCCAGCGAATGGAAAGATATAACCACCAATCGACCGCGTGGAGCCAGCACCAACTCCGCGCCAGCCAATCCGCGTTGAAGTTGTTTTATCTGAATATTTTCATAGTATAAATATATAAATTCTGATAGCAATGTTTCTTCAGCATAAAACAGCAATTTAAGCGAACCTCATCGTTAACAAAAATTCGAAGCGCTTGGAAGGTGCGCGTGGCTGGGTCAATTTTGTCGACAGTACCTCGTTTGCTGATTCGTCTGTGGTGCCCTTTGCTGCTATTGGCTGGATCCACGCATCGGCGCACGATATCAGCCAATTGGCCAGTAGTGAGAATCGGCTTTTCCCGCCGATAGCGGCATATTGCCTTTGCGATCTGTCTCGATTTCCTCTCCTCTCCATACTTTCACGAAAAACCGATTAGAATTCACTCCTACTTTCTACCATTACGGCGGAAAATAATAAAATAATTACCATCCAGATTATGCGAGCTATTTCTTCCTCGGCGACATTGTTTACAATATAGGCAGCGGTGAGACTATTGGGAGACTGATCCATGCGCATATCCAATGGTCCTAACAGCGTATATATTCCAGGAAAATCTCATCAGCTACATAATAAATAAATAAATAAATAAATAAATACCCTTTTACGCTAAATACTTTATAACAATAATAATAATGGAATGATTCGCGAAATTTCCATACCATCAAGGTCGTATCGAAAGGAGAAGCCGCGCTCGGCGGTATCCAATTGAGGAGACGAAACCCCGAGATCCAGCAGAACACCATCGACGCGCTCCAGTCCTATTCGAGACACAATGTCGACCAAATCGCCAAAACGGCCTATTGGGTGGTCATAAATAAAAGAACATCCAACTCTAAGTTACAATATTCCTACCCTGCACTGGAAAAAGACGTCCATGGTACTCTTCAATGAGCTTGGCCTGCTCGTCAGCCTCGAAAGCCGCCTTATCGCAATCGATGGCAATGACTTGACACTCTTTGTCTCGCTCTACACGGTAGGAAGGAATAAAAAAGTTACCTAAAGGTAAGTTCCTAAAAGTTACCGTAATTTTTTTTTCTTTTTTTTGGTGTGGGGGAAGTCAAGTTGACCAAACTTACCGAGCAAAGCGCGTGTATGACCGCCTCGGCCGAAAGTGCCGTCAATGAATACGCGAGGCTTTGAAGAAGAGCTTATTTTACTCCCACGGCCAACACCCAGCCCTTCCATCACCTCTTCCAACATAACGGGCACATGAGCGGACCTTCCCAAAAATTGGGAGTTCGGAACGGAAGATTCTGAATGAATTGATCGAGCAACGTGTGACGACACAGAAAATCCGCGCCTTGCATCTTGGCCAAATGGTAGAGTGGCTGGCCGCAAGAAGGAGAAGAGCCGCAAACCTGTCAGTCCGCGGTTCATTTTCATACCATTTTCTTTCTTCATTTCTACTGCTTCTCGCGGCTGGACTTTTCGATGGCCTTCCGTCAAGTTTTCGTGCTCACATTCGGACTAGCGGGCAAGCTTCCCTTCCCAGAACACAAGAACAAGCATAACATATTAGAGGCATGGAAGGAGTGAGGGTTGTGTTATTCGACCTGGATAACGTTTTGTACCATTCTGATCGTATTGCGACGGAGACAGAAAAGCTTATCAGCTCTTTTTTTCGTGAGGAACTAGGCTTTAGAAGTGATAACGAGATAGAAGAAAAGAAGAAACAATACTTCGATCAATACGGGCTTGTGCTTAAAGGCCTCAAACATGACTACCCGGATTGTACGTAACTCGCAAAGAAAGCCCGAATGAGACTTACATATTCCGTCAGTGGACGTTGACCTCTATCTCAAGCGAGTGGACGGCTCTCTTCCACTCAATGAATGCCTGGAGAAGGATGAAGAACTACAGCGAGTACTAGAAGCTATGAATAAAGGTAACAGTATCGATCGGAGACAGTGTCTATGACATACGAATTCAGGATTTCGTCAGGGATAACGAAAGTAGTGCTGACGAATGCTGCCAAGGGCCACGTCGAGAGTACCACAGAGATATTGGGAATAAGAAACCTCTTTGATGGTGTAATTGATATATTTGCCTTAGGTAAGATTGCCGCCCCATGGTTTCACATGACTACGTCTCTGATGATCCTTCCGTACTCAGAGTTCAACCCCAAGCCTGAAAAGAAGAGCTTCGAGTTGGCGCTCAAGAGATGTGCCGAAATATCAGGTGACAAGAACTTGCGAGTCGATCAGTGCCTCTTGTTGGACGACAACAGAAAAACAGTTGAGCGTGCTCGCAAGTTTGGCTTCAAAACTCTGTGGATTCATGGCAACAATCATGTGAGGCGTGAAGGTGGAGAAGAAGACGCATCTTATGAACAGAAGGCATCGGGCTTGCTTACGGCCAAACGAGTGCATGATTTGCCCAAGGCTTGTCCCCAACTCTACACACCCTAGCAAGGGAAATAAATTAGAAAAAGGAAAAACAAACCTAACGGTAACAGAATACCAGATTTACCAGATGTGGTCTACGCCCAACGACATGCAACTGGAAGGACAAGAACCTTACCTCGTGGAAGAGGAAGGGTTGGAGGAGGAGCTCACGGAGGCAGCCTTCCTTGTACCGGCCACACCAGCACCCCGAGGCAATAGAGATTGGGGGCGTGGGCAGGTGCAAGAACCCGTGCCAAACGCAAGTCCTATTGCAAATCGATTGAGACGAGTGCTTTCTACCGTTGAGGCAGACAGCGCCAATGAGTCCCGCAGCAGCAATAAGAGTCTGCCGCCTCGTCTTGACTATCTCGATCTTCCCTCTTCTCCGACAGCAACCCCATTGCCTCATAATCAAAGCTCAGCATTATCCATAGGCCGCTTTTCATCCACGAGCGACTCGTCCTCGCTTAGCCAGCTGTCCTCTTCGCTTCCCTCCAGCTTTTCTTCCTTGGCGTCTTGGAAGGAGAGCCGGTCTGACATGACCGACCTAGCCGCCTTCTTTAGCAATCCCTTCAACGCGGGCCTCGTCTCGACCTCCTCCCCGAACCGTAGCTCTTTCTTCTGCCCAACGCCTGCCGTACCTCCTCCTTCTCCCGCAATCTCCCTTTCGTCTTCTCCCTCTTCTTCACTACCCTCCTCCTCGTATTACGCCGCTTCTGTTTCGCCTTCCCGCTCTTCTTCCCCTGGTCACGCTCGCTTTGGGTCTGCTCCTCCTTCCACTGCAACTACACCAACTAGGACGAAGAAAAAGAGGAAGCACAGGATACCAGCCCATTCTTCTACAACAACCACACCTACTCGCCCACGACCAGCCTGTTCGGGCGAAGCGGACATCATGGACGAGGAGGCCGAGGCAACGGCAGAAGCCGAAAAAGACGAGGAAGAGGATTTCTATGAGTCTCAGGAAGGAGAAGACGAGGACGACGAAGAAGAGGATAAAGACGGTGGAAGCGAATCCAAAAGAACTGAACGAGCAGATCTTAGAGCGGTGGCAAAGCGAATGCGACTTATGAGACCCTTTGCAGATGACCAGGCGTCAACCGCGCCACTGACCAAGACAACAGAGCCTCCCTACCTTTCTCATCAGCATCACCGCCTCGATGATATTGATGATGGCATTGTTGTTGAAGAGGACCCCTGCTTGAGACCTGCGCAACAGATGGCCAGAACTCGAGCCAATCCCAACCGCGCGGCCGCATGGGCCAGCATGAAGGGAAAGGAGAGGATGACCAGCAGCAGCTGCCGCGCTGAGCTGGAGGACGTTTTCGTTGATGGTATGGATGGTGGGGAAGAGGAAGGGCTCGCGAGAGACGAAGCTGACGAAGAGACCACGATTTGCATCCGAGTTAAGACGCTAACGGGCAAAGTGTTGGCTCTGTCAGGGCTGACAAGGAGGCACACGATACAACAGGTCAAGCAACGACTAGAGGAGACCTCAGCCATTCCCCGACATCAGCAGCGTCTCGTCTTCCGCGGCAAGCAGATGGCCGACGCGCACACATTAGGCCACTACGCCGTCCACACCAACAGCACCCTGTACATGGTTCTCGCTCTGCGAGGTGGCCTGTAAAGTTAACCACAACAACAACAACAACACCAAGATATCAACACGTTAGACGTCACTCACTGTGGCTGTGTAGTGGGGAAGAGATACGTTGGCTACAGTCTGTGGAATGTCATGGCATGTGTGGTCTTATGTCACCCAACCCAGGAATCCTTTGTTGTTTCCCTCAGCTTTCTGCCCTTTAGAGAAAAAGCTGGCTACACTTCGGTTCAGCTAACTCGAAGAAGGGCAAAAGCATACACTCAAGGGTAGGTCACCCCGAGAGAAGGTTCCTTGCCAGGCTTGGCGTTAGGAGACCTCGCGAGACATTTCTTAAACGAAGGGACACCCGAGGTACCGGAAGGAACGAACACTATGCAGGCAGTAAAGGAAACAAGCAAGGAAGGCGGCATGTTCAGCGCGGAGTTGACCACCCCACCCATAGCCTCCCCCCAGGCCCTCTTCATGGCTGGCCTTTTGGGAGGTGTCTCTTCTACCCTTGTAGGCCACCCCTTCGACACCATCAAGGCACCTCACTTTCCCCCTTCTTCCCATGTGTCTGGCTTGTGACCAACCATCCTCTACAATGTTGTAGGTGCGGTTGCAGACGCAGCCAACTGGTCCGGGCATCCTTCCCCGTTACAACGGACCCCTTGACTGTCTTCGAACCATTATCAAGGAGGAGAGCTTCAGAGGGCTCTTCAAAGGTGGGCAACCTGTCACAACGTCGCCTCTACCGCAAGGCTTAACCCTTTGTCTCCTTGTAAGGGATTGGGGCTCCACTCGGGACCCGAGCCATCATCAACGCCCTGGGCTTCGCCTCCTTTGGCATGACCCTAGAACTTCTTCAGGGACCCAAGGTCTGGTGGTTAGCAGCACTCCTTATTCATCACACGCTTAACCAATACTGGCTTCTCCCTTTTGGCAGGGCACGGGTATTGCGTCTCTCTCGCACATCATCATCGCTGGTGCCATGACGGGCTTTACCGTGAGTCCCATCACTACTGCAGCCGAGCTGGTCAAAATACGCCTTCAAGTCCAGCGAGGTCGTGGTTGGTTCGACCCAAAGGAACATTTTCCCGGTGGGCCTCACTCACAAGACGGAAGTGAAGTCTCCTGCCGTAAGCTTACAGTTCGTCCAATGGGCTTCTTGCAGGTCTTTTCCGCGGCACCGCATTGTACGTTCGAGAGAACGGCTTCTGGGCTCTGTTTCGAGGATACAAGGGCACTCTAGCTCGTGATGTGATCGCCTATCCGGCCTTCTTCCTTACCTATCTCAGCGTCCGACACCACTTGGTATGATCAAGGGATTGAAATTGGACATTCAGGGACTCCTTAAAGAGAGAAGGATGAAATTTCGTTCATTCTGCTGAGTCACTTTTATATATATGCATATATGGAACATAGGATGCGATGGACAAAAGCTTTAATTGGACAACTCCCTTCATCTCCGTTGCTGCTGGCGGAATGGCAGGGATGGCGTCTTGGGTCTCGGCCTATCCCTTCGACCTCTGGAAGAGCAACGTGCAGCGGGCCGTCGCGTTCCCTTCTTCCCCAGGCCACCTCTCCTTCCGCTACTTCATCGCAGCACGATATCGTGACCTTGGATTCGCAGGTGAAGCGATTTTCTCCCCCAACTGAGGGAGTGGGCGTGCGTCAGTTACTGAGGCTGCCTCATTATTGTCATTTGTTTTGTACCATCTGAATATAGGTCTGTTCACGGGACTCTGGCCGACAATGCTGCGCGCCATCCCTGTCAATTCTGCAAAGGTGCGTTGCCGTAAAGATAGAATGTTGCTGTGTAACAATCGGCTTACATGCAACTACTGTTTGTCTTTCCAGCTACTCGTCTACGATCTCGTCGTGCGTTGCTTCGCGTACAGAGAAAACGTCGCTCTGTAATAACTGTCCATAGCATTTCTCTCTCTCTCTTTTTTTTTTTTTATGTCTGGTTGTTTCTCTCGTTAACAAACACAAAAACAAAATAAATAAATACCAACATTAATTGGCTTGTAAGGCGAGCATCATCAATCCTCAAAAACGACGCGACGGCCACGGAAGGCGTGCAACGCTTGCGACTGCTTCTCGCGCATCTTCTTCTTGAGGATCCACGATATATGCACGCGCCCCGCATTGCTCGTCTTGCGCCGCCGCAGGGCCTTGTCCATATCGCGCTGCGTGTTGCTCTTGTGCCGCAGCTTGCTCGCCCTGTCCAGCATCACCTCCGACCGCGCCGCGGCCGCCCTCGCAATCTCAGCGCGCCGCGCATCGACGACGGTCTGCGCGCGCGGCCGATCGGGGTTGGGC
This sequence comes from Acanthamoeba culbertsoni, assembly GCA_000826265.1. Lineage (NCBI taxonomy): Eukaryota > Discosea > Longamoebia > Acanthamoebidae > Acanthamoeba > Acanthamoeba culbertsoni. Next base: position 22,277 of record CDFF01072353.1, on the reverse strand, counting down.
GCGGCTGGCGGGGCTGTCTTTCGCTCGGCGCCAAGCGCCCTGCGGGGCTGTGCAGGCTTGTCGCTCATCCGGTTCGTAAAGTCGGCCATTGATTCCAAAAACATGGATGATACATCTTCCTCCTCCTTCTCTTCGCTCATTTCGGCTTCGTTTTCACTTCCGTAGTCATCTTCGCTCTCGCATTCCACTTCCTCGCCGCGCTCGCCCTCTTCGTCATCTTTTTCATCCTCTGCAACAACTGGATTTTCTTCTACTTCATCGTCTTCTTTCAATTCCTGGCTGTCGACGTCTCGATCTTCCTCCTCGTCGCGTCCAGCATATCGAAAGGCGGCACCGTCCTCTTCCTCGTCCTCTTCTTCGCCGCTCCAATCGCTGTTCTCTCCGCGCGGCACGGGTCCGTTGTCCATATCGCTGCCTTCTTGGCTGTCCTCGTCGTCGCTGAACGCGATCATGTGACTGTACCGCTCGATATCGGCTTCGTCGAGACCCCCGTTTTCATCGAACTCGTCACTTCCATCGTCGTCGTCAGCGTCCATCAAACCGAGCCTGGCTCGCTTACGCCGTTGGAACTGTAGAAATTGAAGGATAAGTAAGAGAAAGAGGTGCACTGTTGAACGGTCCTTCTCTTCCCCCCCCCTCCGCCCAAATGAAAAAGACGAGGGCGTGCCTCATCAACACCATCGCTCGACTCTTCGTCTTCCCCACCGTCGCCTACAGCAGACGTCTTGAGCGCTTCGATGTCTTGCTGGAGAAGTCGCTTTCGCTCCTCTTCTCGTCGCCGCTTCCTGTTCATCACTCCCTCTTCGCCTCCGCTGCTTGCAGACTTCGCACGAGTAGAGAGCATAGAAGAGGAAGACGATGACCTTTGTGATGATGCTGCAGAAGACTGGCCCGCGACAGCTACTAGAGCGTCCAGGACGGCCTTGGAGGCGAGCATCTTGGTAGCGAGCTCCTCGTGTGTGGCAGACTCAAAAGGAGTGAATTCTGTACCAGGCTTGGCGAGAGCACGATCGATCACGCGCTGCAAATCCAACGTCTTTGAAGAGGAGGACATATTATCATGGTTTGAGTGGATCTTCAAGACATACGCGCCCATAGAAGTGCTATCCTGTGTGTACCTTGATTTCCTCTACTTCCTCTTCAAGAGCAGCGACCTTCCTCACGCGCTCGAGTCTTGCAGCCTCGTCCTCGCTTTCTTTCGCCTCGCTTTCTTCCAGCTTGCGTAGGCGCTTTGTGGCCTTGAGCATGTGGAACTGTTTTCTGTTTCTCAGAGCCTTGATCAAGGGCTTCAGCTCTTCTCTTTCTTCAGCCTGCATTCTAGGCCGTGGGCTACTGCTTGAGGGTAAGGCCCTGGGTGTGTACTTCGGCTGAGCTCGCGATCTTGATTGAGTTTTCGCTACGCGATGAGGCGATTTGTTGACGGGGCCGGGGTGTTGTTTCGTGCCAGGTTTGTTTGGAACGGCTCCCGACTTACCTCTACTGATAGGTTTCTTGCTGCGTTTTGGAGGATCTGGAACAACCGTGTAGCGCGAGCGGAATTTAAATGAACCAGAATGGTGAAATCCCTCGCCAGCTGACTGTGCATCCGAGATACCACGTCCTCCTCCAGCACCTCCTCTTCCTCCTCTGCCCCAACCAGGACCCCCTCCGCGCCCCCTCCTGTTCCAAGCATTCGTGTGGGGCATGTTAAGGCTAAGAGGAAGAAATATAAAGAAGGAAAATGTTACAGAAATATAGCTGCACAAAAGAAAACATCGCATGAAACAACTTGGGAAACATTCCAAGCATAGACAGTTTTCGATATTTGCATAATAGGACAGTTCCGACCGCCTTTTTTACCCTGGAATAAGAGTGTCCCGATTGCCAGCCGACGAAATCTGGTCGGGTTGCAGATAACACCGGGTTTTTTCCATGAATGTGGATCTGCAATCTTCTTTTGCTGACACGTCAACCGACTGGCGGACACAAAAACGGCTGGTGCTTTTTCCTGCCTCTTTTTCCTACCCCCCAGCCAGCCGAGAAGCAGAGCCACAGAGGGAGACGCCCACCATGTCGCAATGAAGGCCGTGTAGTAGCGCCACGTTTAATACACCACACCATAGTTGAATTCACACAATCCAGCTAGACTGACTAGCGAGTCAACATACACCACCAAGACGAACAAGAGGATGATTGAGTAGCTTAAAGAAAAACACGACTTACCTCAAGAAATAAACAAGCACACGACTATCTACAGCCCAGTTGAACCACCACTACCAACCGTTTTGTAAAGCCTTCGACTTCTCCTCTTCCACCTCCTTTCTCCCTGTGTACATTTTCTTCTCCCCACGATGAGCTGCGCTGCCGGGACCCGCAGGCCCTCCAAGCTGCTGGGCCAAATAAACTTCCCGTTCGTGGCTTCGCTCGTTCTCAACGATGACCACGCCGAAGTTCTACTGTACATTGTATTAGGCCCGAACGGCAGCAGCAGCAGCTCTACCCCGCAGGCGACCCTCAACATTGCCCTGCACTACCCGTACCAACCGTTTTTAGACGCTTCGAAGAAGACCAGGGAAGACACCAAGACCATCAGCACACCCAGAGTACTCGCCTCGCCCTCCGAGTACCATCGCGTCCTCCTCGAGAACCTTGAGCGCGCCGCCGTCAAGCTCGCTGACGCTCACTCGCAAGTCTCACCGAGCCTCGCTACTGTGCAGGCGTCTAACGTTGTCGGCGATTGCAAGCTTGAGCCGACGACTACTCATGAAGCCAGCCTTGATAAGTTGAAGACGTTTCTTACCTTGGCGGATGCGCAGCAGTTCGGGATCGACGACGAGCCCGCTATTTCCGCCCTGCTGGAGGAGGTAAACGCTGGCGTGAACCTCTACGCGCCCGAGCTGGTGGCCGAGGGCGAAGGTGGCACTTACTTCGTCTTCGACTCAACGGGTTCCACCATTGGGGTCTTCAAGCCTACCGACGAAGACCCTCAGGCCGACAACAATCCCAAGAGAAAAGCCTCCAACGCTGGGGAGGACCAACCCACTCAGCGTACGAGGCAGTCTATCCCCACCAACGAGACCGCCATTCGCGAGGCAGCCGCCTACGCGATCGACCGCGGCTACGCAGGTGTGCCTCCTACCTTCCTCGTGGAGGCCAGACACTCCAGCTTCGGCGACGAGGTCAAGCTCGGCTCGCTACAGCAGTTCGCTACCAACGAATGTGCCTCATGGGACGTCGGCCCGGCTTCTTTCTCTGTCGAAGACGTCCACAGAATCGGCATATTCGATATAAGGACCTTCAATACCGACCGCCATGGAGGCAACTTGCTCTGCAGGAAGGCCGCCCAACCTCGCGGCAAGGTGCAGTACGACCTGGTGCCCATCGACCATGCCTACTGCTTCCCCACTGCCCTCGGCGAGGCCAACTGGGAATGGCTTTACTGGCCTCAGGCCAAGGTTCCCTTTTCCGAGGAGGAGCTTCGCCACATCGATGCTATCGATGTCGATGCCGACGCCGCCCTCCTCGCCCGCCTCGGCCTGTCCCCCAAGGCCGTGCGCGTGTACCGTATTACCACCGCCCTTCTCAAGCGTGGCGCAGCCACCGGGCTCACTCTATTTGAGCTCGGTAAGCTGTGCTACCGCGGAAGGAACAACGCCCTCTCACCGCTCGAGGCCGCCCTGTGCTTTGACTTGGACGCTGAGAAGGACGACCACAGCAACGATCCCGACTTCGACGACCGCGTCGTCAGCGCTCTGGAGCAGCTCCTGGCCCAAAGCCGTGACGAACGCACGCGCGTCTCGAGGGGCTGAAGGAGGACTCGGCTCAGCGGGCCTTCTTCACCAGACCCAAATGCACCAGAGATAGAGGCTCGCGCGGCACCTCATCTTGCGCTGGCGCCTCCAAGCGCAGGATGGGTTCCGTGACGTCACCCTCACCTTAAAGGACCGCCTGCCCACTTGCTCACAGAACCTTGTACTTGTAAGGGACTCACCGACCCCCCCAGCTGTACCTAAGAACTTAAGAAAATAGAGCCTCTATCTCCGCCCACCCATACGAACTCGTTGCCTGTTCTGTTTGCCTGGTCTTGTGTGCCTCGCCACCCAAGCCGTGCTGCTTTGTTTACCTGTTTACCTTTCGTCCTGTTGGTGTGCAAGATAAATACGCGAAAGAAAACAGTACGAAGAAAAAGCCAGCGCCGCTGGCCCGATAATACGTCTTTTATTGGGTAGACGTGCAAACAAAAGTCACACTGCATCCCTCAACCGAGGGCGCTGACGGGCCCAACGACAAGATGGCCGAATACTTGGATATGGAGAACGGACGATTCACGCTCGTGGTAAGTGTAAAAATTGTGAATCGCAATCTCAAATGGAGGCGCGAGGGCTAGCTTGAACCAAAATCTCTTTTCTTCCATCGCGAACTCAGGTCACCATGCCCAACGGCGAGCCCGAAGAGTTTTCGTTTCCCTCCAAATTCACAATAGACCAAGTCAAGGTAAGACTGAACTTGTAAAATACAATTTAATAGCAAAAAAGAGATAAATAACCGTAGGGCTCCTCTCCTTCTCTCTTTTCTCTATCGACTTTTATTTATTCATTAAATATGTAACAGAGCGACATTTTGCGCCGGTCGGCTCGGTTTAGTGGACTGCCCGAGGATGCCAAGTTTAACTACGTCCTCGGCATGAACGAGGACGAGCTCTTCACTGTCGAGTTCTCACGATGCGTCACTCACCGTCCCATCTATGAATCCCTTCTGAAGGACGGTACGCTTGTCACGAACATGTTTCGATAATCATTATTATAAGTAGGGCTTACCCCCCCCCCTTGGATCAATACAGGACGCGCGAGTGTCTGTCTATTTGAGAAGAAGAAGAAGAAGATACCCATGTTCGATTTCCTCTCCTTCTTCCTCTTCTTCCTCCCTCTAAATGATGAAAAACTACTGATTGTTTATTTTCCTTGGCAGGAAGAAGAAGCCGATGACATCAGTCAGAGCGAGCGCTCGACTGGTGTGGCCAGCGACCGCTCTGGCCATGGAATCCAAAGACAGCTTCAGTCTCCGAAAACAGGACCATCAAATCCCAATCCTGGTCAAAGGTCCCAAAGTCCCAACCGATATAGCCATATATCTGCCTGTCTATTATTGGTTGGTATAGTGGAAAGTAAAACTTGAAGTATGGCAGGCTCAGATGGCGAGGGGGTGATGCTCAACTGCCCGAATGGGATAAGCGCTGAAGAGTTCCTTGAAATTTCGGTCAAGCGACTGCGGGGATTGGCTGCCGAACTCGAAGCGGCGCAGAGGGACATCGCTCGAGAGCGCGCGTCTCTTCGCAACCAACCTAAAGAGGCCAAGCGTAAAGAAGAAGCACAAGATGGGAGAGACACAGGGGAACAAAATAACCCAGACATCAGTGAAGGGAAAGAAACGCTCAGCGAATCGGCACAGGCGCAGAACGCGTCGACAGAAAATGGATGTCCAGAATCCTCCTCTGCCTCTTCTTCCTCATCACCCGAAGAAGAACAAGAAGTCGCCATCATCGGCCTCTTTCATCCTTCCTACCAGGAACGCTCCATCGCCGGTATGCAAGATATTCCAAGATATTCTTATTTTATATTATATTATGTTTCTCTACATATCCAGTTTTGATTATTTCCATCTCATTTGTATGTTAGTTGATGAGATCGTGTGCGAGGCGCCATACGTGAGGGAATGCGTTCAGTATTCAATCGTCCCGGAGGTGCATTTGATGCCGCGAGAGGGACTTCCCTCCAGACGGACTGGCATTTCACATTCAGCTCGAACACGCGTGAAAATTCTGCGAAAAAACTTTGAAGGTACTTTTTTTTACAGCACAATTTTTAAAAAGAAATCAATGAGTATTTTTAAATATTAAAAAAAAAAAAAAAACAAAAAACAACAACAACAAATAACAAAAAGGGCAGTGTATGACCAATTTCCTAATTCAGAGGAGGCGCCAATAAAAACAGAGAATAAGCGAGATGGCTCCACGAATTCTCCCGAACCACCAATCAGGTTTAACCTCCGTCTGATCTAAAATCAGCAAAATTTCCATCATGTTTGTAGCCAACCGATTATGTAATTTACTATATATATATATATGTATATAGGAGAAATTCCTTGTGGGCAAAGGCGATGCCTCTTTCGCCCTCGGCTTCGGCCATTCGTGCGCTGTCTCCGCGTGGATTATTCAATCCGCGCGAATCGCTGTCATCTTCAAGTACGCTTATAATATTTTCACTCTTACTTTTCTTTTTTCTCAAAGTTTCTACTATACATTTTTATTATTATTATTATTATAATAATATATCAATAGGTTCTGAAATTGTGGTTCTCCCACGCACCGGCAAAAGATCGTCCACCGGACCAACATTGCAGGCATTTTCCCCGCGCATTTCTCCTTTCAGTCCTTATCATTATGTGTGACCTTTGAGGTGCATAATATATTTTTTTTTCGATCATTTATCTACAAATATTAGGATTTGAGGAATGGCGCGCGAATGACGGTTCAATTCTTCCTTCCCGGAGGCAAAACGATCGATCTCGAATGCTCGACCGCGACCACGCTGGGTGAAGTCAAAGACCTCCTATGGCAAACTGCCAAGTAATTTCACCAAATCACGAATTGTTGTCTACAAATTCAAACTCACCCAAATTTTCATGAAAATGAAAAGTGCGGAAGAACAGCGATTGGGCGAAAAATCTCGATATTCGCTGAAAGTGTGGCACACGCACGTCTATTTGTCCGGAGATACGACGATGCTGCATCAGTTCCCCATTATTCAGCTATGTTGGAAACACCAATTGCTTCCACGACTCTGTCTTGTCGACAAGTCGGAAACCAAACAGGACAAACTCGTTTCCTTACAAATCGGCAATTTGGTGCGTTTTTCAGTCGTGAATTCGCGACTGATTTCATTATTTTTTATTTACATTTTTTAAAATGATTCCTTTTTATTTACAATTGAAAACCGAAAGTGAGTTGTTAACCTCGAATATAATTAGATTGGTCGACCGCTTTGCTGGCATACTTCGGACGAAGATCAGACCAGCCACTTCAAGCATAAAATCACAAAGTACATTGCTTTCGCTGTTTTTTTTT